>JAWWEO010019575.1:0-13600 GCA_035582975.1 Ormyrus labotus | reverse complement strand
ACTATTTATTTTTTTATAAACAATATTCTTCGCACCAGCGCTCGATCGGTAAATGTTACCTTTGGCATCCCGTTAAGCTCCGAGCTTTTTCGCGCGCGGCTCGATTAAAGTTAATCATCGCGACTGCTTCGTTTATGAAGCGCCAAGTGGAGCGGCTTATTTAATAACTCGAAAAAAAAAAAAAGATCTGCAGCCCGCTTTTCCAGAGGAAGAAAAATAGCGGGAAAAGCTCTCGAGGCGGCCGGAAAGCGAAAGGCAGAACGAAAATATCGACAGCTGCCGCTTGAGCGCCGCGTCTCATCGAACGTACACGCGACTCTTAATAGCGACTCGGGCGATCAATTCATCGGCGCTGCCGGAGAGAGACACACAGACTCTTTTTTTCCCTCCCTCCCCCCGCCTCGAAATATGAATGGGATTTACGAGGAATGGATTCAAGGCTACGCCGGGATTTTTTGGGTTTTATGCTTCTGTTTGTTCGACGGCGGAGTCTGGGGGGATGAGGATTCGAGGATATGACTCTCTGACGTAAATCGAAAGTTTCGAAAGTAGCGGTAGTAGATTTTTCGAAAAATTGAATGTTGATTCTCCGCGACACTGGCAGACACACGTTCCTATTTATATTCGGGAAGCTGACAGATGGTTATTCGCGTTTTTTGCGATGAAATAAAGTCAGCTCGATTTTATTCCGGCGAGCGTTGACGTTGCTTTTCAGAGGCGCTTCAAATTAAATGTACGCCTCGAAAAGTATCAATATCTAATAATTACGTTGACAATCCTTATGAAATTTAGTTCTCGACGCGTAAAGGAATAGAAGATCTAATTATCACAGCGAGAATGCCGAGAAATTCAAACATTGAAAGAACGTAAATAAAACGGTTAAACGCCATAAGCAGAGCAAAAAGAAACGATTCCGAGCCGACGAATTCGATCCCGAAAGTTGCTGAAATTCCAGAGGCGCAAAATATATATAAATTTCAGCGGCGGCGGCGGCGGTCAACGAGGCATAAATTTCCCGTCGCATAATCCGCGTATAACAGTTTCGCGCGCCCGGAGGAGGAGGAGGAGTGAGGGAGGAAATAGCAAAGGACTTAATTTAATCTAAAAATTTCGCACAGCCTCCTGCAGAAGCGGGTGAAAAACGCTGGAATTAACACGTTTCTTTTGCAGGAGCTCTCCGCGCGACGAGCTGCGACGCGTAAACAGGGGGGACAAAAAAAAAAAAGACTCGGGCGCCTCGTGATTTTGCCAGGTTCTCTCTCTCTCTCTCTCTCTCTTTCTCGACATGCTCCCGTTGCCGCGCGCGCAGTTTCTATTGTTGCATTATCTCCGGGCAGTGACCACGTCGGCGCGCTAAACTTTTTTAAAGCGGCCGACGCGCGCGCGCGGCTCTCACAATGCCCCGGCGGAATATATATTTTTTTCCGCCGCCCGGAACCTTTTCAACGGCGGGCCCCGCCGCCGCGCCGCGGCATTGATAAAATTTAGCGCGAGAAGTTCAGGCCGCGGAGAGAGGAGAATAATGGATGGTAAGGAGCCGCCGCCGCAGCGGCGTTGTTTTGAATATTTTAAGGATGCATGAGCGCGTATACGCTTCTGGGGCCGAGAGCCGCGCGCGGCATTGTGATTGATCTCGTTTTGAACAGATAAGGAAAAGGCGCCATTTGCCGCGGGAGATTTATTCCGGCATTGTTGCCTTCCGATAGCTGGGGTTTGCCCCGAATTTATTACTCGCCGCTTGATGCGAGTATGAGTTTTCCTCCCCGTTGACGTTTATTGCTGGCGAACGTATTATTCAAATTAGGAAAAAAGGATTTCAGAAACTGGCTCCGATGGCTCGGCTTGAATAATTTCTGGTTACGTTTTGACAATTTCATTAAAACTTTGTTGACATATAAAAACGAGTCAACGCACATTTTCGTACCCAAACATTTACGTAACGTTACAAAATAAAAACACGCACCTAAAAATCGAAACGCCGCCGCGGCGTATCGCGGCAAATAATCCGCCCATCATCGTGCGATTCGCGCGATAAAAAGCAACGCACACTGAACAAAGAAAAAAGGCCTTCATTACGCGCGCGGCTTAATGAGGCTAAAAATCCTCACTTTTCATTGGCCGACTCGTCGTCCCACAGGTGAGCTCTCCTCCGCGCGCAGGACCGCGGCCTGCGCGCGCGCGTAGCTGACGTAACGTCGGCAATTAAAAGCCAGACGGATTGGTTTACATCTGTTTTATTTTAGCGATCGGCGCGCGCGCGGGTAATTACCCGATGTGTACAGGCGTGCTGCGGCAGGCGGACTCGATTTTTTTTCCAGCCCCCCCCCCCCCCCCGGATATTACGTCTGTCTCTTTCTTTAATTCATTCGTTACCGCGCGTCGCTGTCGAGCGTTTCGGTCGCGCGTCCGATATTCGTTACGCGATGCTGTTTGATAATTTTTGCAGCTTTTTCGAGAGAATCAATATAGTTTATTTTCTAATTGTCCACCGACCGAGCGTCCGATATGTTACAGGGTTATTACGTTACACGAAACAATCCTCACCCGCGCCGCCTCGTCACCGCGAAAACTCGGCGTGCCTCGGTGACCGAACCGGGCAACGATTCAAAGCAGCCTCGGCAATAAATAAAAGCGAGCGCGATCGCCTCTCCTCCTCTGCCCATCAATATTTACCCCTCGCGAACTCTTGGCTCGTCGCTCTCAGCCCGGTTCTCTCTCTCTCGGAAATCAGAGCCCGCGGGGCGCGGGGTATCATCGTCGTCGTCGCCGGCGGCGTGTCATTGGATACGTCATATTAAGTCCCGACGCAGGTAGCGGAGAGAGAGGCACTCTCTCTCTCTCTCTCTCTCTCCGCGCTGCCAACGGGCGTCGGATCGATTCCCGTATCTCGGCGACGAGCGTACAGGCTATTTCCGCTGCGTCCGATCGGATCGCTGCACCCGCCGGCCAGCGGCGCAGTTTTGCGCGCCGGACGATGACCCGCCGCCGCCGCCGCCGTCGCAGCGCACCGCTGAAACGAGCCACGGAGAGCGGAGAGGTTGAGGATGGATGCTGCGCGGCGGAGGTGATGAGCTCGTTTCTGCCCCCGTCGCTTGCCGAGGATCGGCTGGGACACGCGGCGTCTTGGAAATTTCCAAATGTAAATATGCGATCTCCGAGGAAATATCGAGCTCTTCTGCAAATGCATGAGGCCGCGGCGGCGAAGTGGAAGCGTTTAGGTCATTGGCTTTAATATTATTCCGGCTTAAATCTTTCTCGAGAAACGAAATAAATATTATTATTTTTGCTTTACAGTTATACGCTCTTCTGCGTGTTTACTTGAAAATGTTTGATTAGTAAAACGTGCAGAGGAATGTCGTTTCGATAAGTAAATACTCATCCCGATACAATTTATCCAGAGAAGCTCCGAGCATCAAAAACGCGCGCACTCCAAGTAAACAGAACCATTACACCTTGTATTTATTAATAAACCAGCCAAGAAAAAAAAAAAAGTGGCAGCCGACATCATTCAATTCCTCGCGGGCAATCAGCCGGCAAGAGCGAGGTAAAATTTATAATCCCCGGAGATTCGCCGCGTCGCCGTGCAGCTCAAACTAATTAGCTGCTTAGCCTCGCGGTAATTGCCGCAGCCTACCGCGGAGCCTCGCCTTCAATATCAATAAGCGGAGAATCCCGGCTTTTCTAAACTTTCCCGCAGCAGCCCGGCGTCTCTCTCGACCCGTCCACTCTCGGCGAATATCTCCCGATAAGTCGAGATAGAGAGCCGGAGAATTAAAGGGGGATGATCGAGGGGGCAATTAACGTTTACAGTCTCGAGTTTACTGCTCCACTCAGATCGGGCGATAAGAGCCGCTGCCGCCGCCGTCGTTGCTGCTGCCGCTGCTGCTGATGCTGCCGCTGCCGCTGGCGGCGCGTAATCAGCCGAGACAACTATTCGCGCGAGCGTTTCGGATCTTGTACACACAGCGCAGCGAGGCTGAGAGAGAGAGAGCGGCTTAACGACACTGTAAGATCGCCCCGAGATTTATCGACCGCAGACGCTGTTAAAACTTGCTCCTCTCCCTCTCTCTCTCACATCCTACGCAGAGAGAGCGCTTCGACAAATTTTACGAGTTCATCATCCTTGTCGTCGAGCGCACACAAATTAAATCCGTCGCGCGGAGTCGTCGTCGTCTCTTGTCTCGGAGGCGGGAATTCGATATCGCGCGCGCGACCCGGGGAAAATAAGAGGCTCGTCGAGCGCTGATTTGAAGGGGGGGACTCGATTGAAACGGACTCGCGGACGCGCTGCTTTCCGAGAATCCGGTCGCTTTCGAGATTCAGATCTTTCCGCGTAAGATAAGTTTGGATTGTTCAAAGTGACGCTGACAGGCGTGAGTGTACACTTTACAAAATTTGCTGGAAACTCGTTGAGAGAATCTTTAAAAGTCCAGACGGTTCATTCGCATCGGAGCGAGTCGACAGTGGAATATCTCGATTTATCGATTGTCAGAAACTTTGGTTAAAAAAAAAAAGTGGAAAAACTTTATATTCAGCGCGTATACATACGTCAGAGTACCCGGAAGACAAGCCAATAATCCGCTCGTCCGCGTCGATTTCGAAACAGTGCGGCGGCAGCATCGAACGAAACCAGCGCGCGGCGCAAATGATTTTCATTTTCCGACGAGAGCGGCGCTCCACCGTCCGTCATTGTATCAAACGTCGAAATGCCTCGGCAGCCGCGCGCCGCGTAATTCGTTTTGCGAAGGAGCTTCATCAATTCCGGGGGCCTTTTGCGGCGGCGCCCGCTGCCCGAAAATATAAAAGAGCTGCGTTCGACGTAATCAACGGCGGTGCGGCGGCGGGGCGCGCGGCCACTTGATTTAATACGAATTAAGCCCCCCCGATGAATTTCGGGGGGCGGCCGCGGTGTCAAGCTGCAACGCCGCCGCGAATTTCCCTTCGTTACGCGGGAAATAGCCGGGGATTATCCAGGGAGGGGGAGAGGGGCCGGTCGGAAAATTATACCAAATTTCTGCGCGGAATTGAGTCTGCCGCGCTGCAACGCGTGGCGCGCTGGTGTTTTGCTAGTTAATTATCCAGAGAGAGGGAGAGAGAGACTTTCTACCGCTTTCGGCTGGCGTTTCAGTTTCAAAGCTAATTTGTCAGGAGTCAAACGCCCTCGGGAAGAAAGAGACGGAGGAACGAGTTATAATTCAAACCGCGAGAGCTTTGCCGGGCTTTCTTTCGGCGGAAGGAGACTTTGCTGCAGTTTGTCGAGTCGCGGCAATGGCTAATTCTGGCTGACGAATAACAATGGAGCTTTGCGCGAACGCGGAAAAAGCGGATTAGAAAATTGGGTTCGCGCGACAGTTTAGATCATTGGTTTACCCGAATTCGCGCCCGCGAATCGGTTTCGTTTTATTTAAAGCACGAAGATATTAGATTTGAGGGTTGCACATATAGATTCACATTCACTTCTTCTCCGACAAGAAGCGCATCGGTATTCTATTTTACACCGCGTACCAATATTCAATGGCAAGTCGATAATAAAATCTACCACCGGAATCCCACTTGTAGAAAAAAATCACGGAATCCCCTCGGATTGAAAGTGCACCTACTCACTCCTTTAAACACCGGAGCGAACGAAAAGATATTCCGGCGACGTCGCCGGATCAAAGGTCTCCCGGCTCGTTCGACGCATAAATTCAGCTCTCATTCTTTCAGCCGCGATATTCAGTCCGGCTGAGACTGAGATATACAAATCAGGCGTGAGCGTGCCAAGTCGAATAAGAAGCCTATACATATATATAGATACAAAAGCCGGCAGCTGGTGTTTCTCTTTTCATCCCCCCTCGACATTTTCCCTTGCAAAATTGAACGATCTTATCGGCTCTTCTCTCTTAGCATATAAATCGAACGAGCCGCCACCGTCGCGCTGGTGGCGCGCGGTTTCGAGAACTCGCGAGTCTAACGTCAAGGTCCTCCCGGCACTTGTTACGCGTTACCTTATGCCGCGAGTCCCGGGGGAGGAAGGCGATATTATGACCGAAGCATTTTCGCGCGCCGCGAGGAGCGCCGATAAAAATCGATGGATTTATTGCTTCAAATGGGGCTCGACGCCTCGAAGGATGCGAATGAAGTCTCGGAACGACGAAAGTTTTGTTTTTATCTATAATTGGATCGAGAGTAGATTGCGGTATTGCGATAATTCGCTGTTCATTTGCGTTCGATGCCGCGACCGAGTTCTTTGGGTTTTTCAATAATCTGGGAAATTGTTGGCTAATTTTAATGAGTGTCTTAAATAACTTTCTATTGATAAAGCGATAAATCATGTATTTATAAAGCTCTAGTAGCTTTATATAACTTACTACAAGTTATTTTATAGTTCATACATTGCTAAATATTTATGATGCGATAAAAATTATATTTAGTTAATATAAATATAAAAATAGGATAAAATTCTAATTTACTGCGTTTAATAAAGGATTAAACGCTCGATTAACGCTCTTTAAAAGACACGTTATAATTAGATCATTAATAAAGAGGTTAATTAAAATCCTTACGATAAACATATTCAAGCTTTTACATAATAAAGCAACGTGCACGTAAACATTTTCTTTCTACTTTTTTCAATACTTTTTTCGATAAATTTTTTCATTCTCCTCCATTATCTCCAACATTTTAAATGAAGATCGCTTCGTCAATATAAAATAAAGCCTTCGATTGATAAAAAAAAAAATTCCTTCTGCAGTATACTCATCTGCTTTTCATTTTACATCACTTGCGTTACATTCAAAAATTGCCCGAAGCCATCCAAACACACACACACACACACAACATCACATCACATCGACCGAAAGATTAAAAGCGCATTTCTCTGAAACAATTCTTCAGCGACGCAAAAAATATCGAATAATTGATTTTCCTATCTCTCCGCAAAAAGGCATCAAAGTCTATTCATAAATCCTCCTTCGCATTCTGCAACTTTCCACACAATAACTCAACGCAGCCAGTATCGTTAATTATTCGCATAATAACCGACCCGCGCAGACACACACACACACAATCTCAACCGGCGAGCAGAGAGTACAATGAGCTCCGCTCATCAAACGAAGCGCGCTCTCGCATCCTCCATACCGGAAGGGCTATTTTTATTAGCGGCGACATAAAGCAGTCCAGCGCGGCGGCGCGAGCGCGGTGTGCGCTTCTTCTTCGCGCTTCTAAAAATGGAAATTGTGTCATATGCGCGCGGAGATCCGCGATCGCCCGAGCGCGCGAGATGCGCCGTAAAGACGAGCGCCCGCAAGGAGAGGCGATCGGCCGCAGGTGGGCTCTCGCGCAAGCGGAACATGCACGGGCCCACGACGCGTCGCTGCGGCCGCGGTGTTCCAGCTTTTTTTTACGGCAGTCGCCTCTTGTTTTCTGGCTATAAATATGTTGATTTACGAGGGGCTGCTTTGATAACTGTAGAAATTGGAAGAAATAATTCAGAGGGATTGGAAAATGGATGAAATTATTGGCAGGGACGTACTTTGCGTTCGTTCAAAGTTTGTTTCTGCAATTACGTATACTTCCAATTATACTCAGGTTGAGAAATCATGCAAACGGTTTGTATATACGAATAATAGTTCAAATTATGATAATTAAGGTAGGACGATTTTTGTTTAAAAACATGGGTCTTGAAAATTATTCGGAACTTGCAAAAGCTTTCTCGGTTCATAACAAAATTATGCAAATACCGGCATGAATACAAAAACAAGGAATCAAAAAAATGAAAAAAAAAGAAGTAATAATAATCTGATTATCTCATCGAGGTGGAATTGAAAGCCGATTCCTTT
The DNA here is from genome assembly GCA_035582975.1 of Ormyrus labotus. NCBI lineage: Eukaryota > Metazoa > Arthropoda > Insecta > Hymenoptera > Ormyridae > Ormyrus > Ormyrus labotus. The sequence goes on along the minus strand of JAWWEO010019575.1, from coordinate 5,780 downwards.
TCAATTTGTAAAACAAGGTCTTCTCTCGCGCAACAGTATTTACAACCCGTTACTTAGCAGCATTTGCATAAACCCGGCAAAATTATCGCTCTTTTTCTCTCTTCCCTCCCCCCTCCTCCCCCGGTTCCCTTGCCGGCGAGAGCATAATAAACCCGTTTTCGATATCGAACGAAAACGGGAATACCTACAGCGTAACGGACAATGGCAAAGTGATGGTCGATTAATATTTTTTTTGTTTTAAACTGAAAACATGATTTATTTACAACTTTCCATTATGTTTTATTAAGTTTCTCCCAATGGGGACAATAAATTATTATCCCAAGTGCTTCTAAAAAGTAAATTTCAAGGTCGTAAGTGCAGGCGTATATTTCCCAAACATTTTGGTATGGTAATAAAACGAAATAAAAGCTTAATTTTCCCCCTGAAAACGTGTATTTGTTCCCCCGAAAAAAGCCTCGATCCGAGCACTAATATGGGCAAAGGGACGCGAAAATAAAAATGCAAATCCGGCGTCGCCTTCGGTAAACCAGCCGGCAGACTGCTGCACGTCTTGTTTTTCGCGTAGGCAGCCTTAAAGACGCGGCTTTGCTTCTGCCCCCTCCCCCCCTCCCTCCCTCATTTGTTATTGCCGAGATAAGGACGCACTGACAAAAAGATGCGCCCGACGGGAATGTAAATCAAAGCGAATTTGAATAGTTGCCGCGTCCGCGTTTAATGCGCCTTATCCGGAACGTTTTTCTTTCGAGATTATTGTGATGAAATTGTGAGGTAATGGGTAACTATGGTATTCTAATTCAATTTTCGAAACTTGACTTTTTACAACGAAACTATATCTGCAGCTCGTAAAGAAAAGCTGATAATGAAAGGAAATGATAAAAGTATCATTAACAACATTCTCGAAATCCTAAAAAGCTCCGCAACCAATCTTATTTACCTCGTTGCGAGGAGTCACGTGCCCGATAAGAGCAACGCGCCTAACCGACACACATACCTCGGCTGATTTTAATTGACTCGTCGGAAAAATGATCCTTCAAATTCGCCGCGATAAAGTTCTCCCCCCTCTCCGTCGAATTCCTCGCTCGGCATAAATTACGGCCCGCAACAAGCATCGAAGATAAAGCCGGCGGAGGAATTGAATCCCTCAAAGCATTACGCCTTCGAAAATTTACGGCCCGAAGTCGGAGGATGGATTATACAATGCCGCGCGCTCGCGCCCGGCGAATTTCCCACGCGATATCTCTTCCCCCCGTGTCGGTTACATAAACCGGCGAGGAGCCGAGAGTAAGAAAACGCAGCGCGCGCGGACAATATTCGCGGACGTTTCATTCGCACGACGACGACGGCGGCGGCGACTCGGCCACGAGTTAATTAGCGGCCGTTCGCATTCCGACAGGTTGGTTAATTTAGCTGAAGTCTGTCAACGGCGCCGTTTCGCAAGAGAATGCAAATTGCCCGGCGGCCAAGATAGTGGAAGGATTTTTTGACCGTTTCTGGAGGAGGCGGCACTGCCGCCGGGGACCTTGAAGGAATGTGCCGGGTAATGAAGCGTAATCGGAGAGTAAAGAGATTGAATTAGTGCTCGTTTCAATGGGCTCTCTCGGGTGATGAGTTTTTTTTTCTTGCTCGCGATTGCCCGATGCTTTTATTACGCACTTCTGCTCGTTAATCATTCCCTCGTTGCTTCTATGTACAGTTATTCGTTTGAGATTGTTGAAATGAAAAATTCGCTTCGAGATTTCTAAGAATTTTCTAGCCGCTAAATACTCCTAGCTTCTCTTCAAAAGCTTGTCAGCGTCCGAGATGAGGTCAATTGATTCTATTTGCAGTTCTAAATGTTGTTCCGGACCGTAAACTTTGATAAATCGATTTGTATATTTCTATCTTTAAGCGCGCGCACTCGTATTTTATCGTACTATTTTAAAACTTTAACAAACAAAAGCGACGCGCATCGCGAACAAAATAACTTCCGTCTAAGCCAAAACGTTCCCTCGCCTAATACTCCATCGGCGACCGAAGAAACACGACGCAAAACGTTTTTCGGAAAGCTCTCCAGCACTGCTCGACGTGTCCTCTCCGACGAAAGAGAAAGAGCCGTGCACACCTCGTTGCGCAATCTCTCCTCTCTTGTGCGCGTCGCGACTTTACGGTCTCCCGGCCATCTCTCGTTCCCTCTCGGCGCGAACGCATCGGACGAACGAGAGAGGGAGAGAGAAAACATACATATTCAACGGGGACGTACATCTCGCGGCTTGTCAATAATGCGATACGTTCGAACCGTTATACTCGCCAAGGACAGCGGGAGAGAGAGGGAGAGGGGCTTGCTTGTAATTCGATTTTTATGTATATATCCACACAGCGGAGTTTGATTTGTCGCTGCGCGAAGAAAAATACGGAGGATGATTCACGGCGCGCCGCGCTGGGAAATGACTCGCTCGTTCCTATGGAAATTATGCTTGTTTCGCAAAGAGCAGAAGGCTTCGCGAGAGACGCTTCGAATCAATTGGCCGCCGCGGCTGCTTGCGAAAAGGTTCAGAGGTTGCGCGTTTTCCGAGTTCGAAATTTTAATTCCTCCGAGATATATATGCGATTGGGCAAGCGTTTTTAATCAATCTTACTGAACTCTAAATATTTTGAAAAGAGAAGAAGTAAAATTTACTTTGCGCTCCGAATGCCTTTGTAAATATGCAGAATGAAAGTGTTGGAGACTAATTTAAACCAAGAATAATAATACACTAATGATTAAATGAACCATTAACAGTTCCAACAACGCAATTATACCCCGCGCTAAAACGCTTTTCAACTCATTTTTATACACACTTTATCGCGCCATAAAAATACTCAGCGATCCCCGTGGGTAGAAAAACGGCCCGCCAAAAAGCTGAAAACAAAAAGAAGAGGAAAAAAGAAAAAAAAAACAAGCGCCATTTTCACCTCCTGCCCCAGACGACGACTCTCGCATTTAATTTCACTTCTCTCATTAAAAAAACCGGCCGTAAAGATAATCCGCTCTCAGGAATCCAGGCTATTTGTCAGGCGCGCGTACACGCGAATATTCCCCCCCCCTCCCCCTCTCTCCCGCCGACGAGAGCCACAATTCTACAGGCGCTGAGATCATCGGAGAGTCGCTCGAGCGTGTCGGCGACACGCCGCGAGAGAGGAGAGCCCGCCGGCATTCCGATTGCGCAGGTGCCCGAAGCCGAAGGCTCTCTTCGCTCGCTCTCGGCGACGATGACGCCGTGTCATTCTTGAGCTCCGGGGTTTTGGATTCGTTGATTTTCGCCGGGGTGACGGGGGCGATTTAAGGGGGATCGGGGATTAGATGGAATTTTACAATTAGCTGGAGTTTGGAGGTTGCCTGATGGATTTCCTGGCGAATGTTAGATTTGTTTGGGACGTTTCGGGCTGAATTGTTGGGAAGAGAGAATGTATTGGGGGTTTATTTTGTAAATTGTTTGGAAAAAACGTCTGTAATTAAAAATCGCGTCGTATTGCAGCGTTTAAAAGGATCGGAATTTTCGTTCAGGTTAGTCGAAGCAATTTATTATTCATGAAAATTAAATTTTAACGGCGTTTTTTTTATTTCTAATTGCTATTAATAACACGCCTAAAGTGCTTATTTAAATACTCCACGGGGTATGCAAAGCGTGCGAGTAATATGCGTAATGCGCAGGTATTATAATAAAAGCATTATGACCGATATTAATTATCTTTCATTCTGTTACGTAAAATAGGTATTCGATTTATCGGAGAAAATTGATTTCGCATTTTTTTTCGAACAATAGATACTATCGCCCCGCTTCATTTTTCGAACGCTTTCTTTCAAACAGCCTCGGCGAACCACATAATTACTGAAAACATTAACTTTTAGCATTCGCGGATAAGCTTATCTCTAGACTACAATTATCGTAAAAATTACTATCCGGGCAGCAGCACACTTTTGCATAATGCCAAACTAAAATTCAATTACGATTCCGAATTATACAAATCGCGCTAAAACCCATTTAGCAAAGCGAAGCGTCATTCCGCAGCTTTTAAATAAGTCACCGCGCCAAAGGACAACATGACCTGTTTCCTTAAAAATCCAGTTTTACGCATCGATTCGCAAATTATCCGGCAGACTCGAACTCTGCTCTCAGTCTCGGCGAACAATATTTTAATCATCGGCTTGCCAAAGCAAAAGAATAACAAAAAAAAAAGAGGCAAGCGCCGGCGACGTTTACATCTCCGTTCCGCGCTTTTACATAAGCTCTCGCAGCTCCCCCGTCGCTTTTGCGCCCGTTACGTAATGCTCTGCAAAACCGATATTTTTTTTTCTTCCGGCGTCGCCGCTACAAACAGGCCTCTTACAAATAAGAGCGCGCGCGCAAACGAGCCTCGGAGCGGAGTATGCAGGCGCGCGCGTAAAAAAAAAAGAAGGAGAAAAAAAAGACGGTGTATAAGCAGGCTCGATGAAGCGCACTCGCGATTTCGGAGCGACTCGAGCGGAATCGAGCTTCCGCTCCCACGCGAATCGATGCATAATCGCTAATTAGACCGACGCGCGACGCCGCTCTCCTCTCCCCCTGTTTTTTCTCTCTCTCGCTCTCGCTCTCGATATGCAGATTAATGAGTTAGGAGGCGCTGGTTGGCACACGGCTTGTTGTTCGCGCCGCGGATTTAGGAATGCGTCGCAGGTGAGTCATATCGGCGGAGTAATGAAGAAGGGACACGCCGCGATGAGAAGCGCGCAAATGCAATTCTATATAATTGTACCGCGGTGATTAATGGCTTTTTTACGGCCGCTGCGAGCAAGTTGGAGAGGTGATTTTTTTTTTGTTCTTCTTTTTTTGTAGGATCGGTTGTTCTGCGCGTTGATTGCGAGCGCACGGAGGAAATGATTTATACGCATTAACTGGGCTGGGATTTGTTTTAAAATTCCATTTTTCACGGGCTGCGTTTCAGATACTGCAATTACTTTGCGTTAAACAGATTGCTGACGTCATTATTCTCGCAACGGATCCTTTTACTTGTTCGCTTGTACGTATAATGAATGAACTAAAAACTTGTTTCAAATTAAAAGATTAACGCGACAATATTAAGACGGGAGGAACGACGAGCGATAAAAATCTCGCTGAAAATAAATAAATTTCAACTTACTCCCTCGGGGCTCTCGGGATCATTATTGGCCTCCGCTTTAAAATTCACTTCGCGGAGTTTGAAAAATAAAGGATCCGCGCATTAAACTTGATAATTCTTAAGAAAACTATACAGCCCCGCGCAACGCCTCAAAGGAAAACAAATTGAAAGCCCGATAGAATTTTCCATTACAACGCACCGACTAACGAATCCGCCGACGGCGGCCCGGGAGCGGTTTCTTTTTACAGCCGTCCGCGCGTTCTCTCTCGTCCATATCCTCTCGGCGCCTGGGCGCGCGCACGAGATCGGCGTCGGGGAAAAGAGCCAGCTGAAATTTTCCATCGCCGCGCGCGGAGGCCTCGGGAAATCGAAAAAGTTTTAGCGTGTCGCCCGGCTTTTACTATGTAAATGAAATCGGTCCTCTCTTTTGGCGCGGGGGGAAAAAGGAGGTGGAGGAAGGGAGATGACTAATTAGGCGCGCGATATTTCACTCATTTTCGGAAGGGCCCCTGAAAGACGCGTAATTATGAGTCGGTGCAGCGCGGCGACAAATTAGCCGAGTTAATCGCTCTCCATCTGGGAAATGTGCACTGAGAAAAAAATTTCTTTGATTCAATGAAATATATTTCGTAGAAATATATTTCATTGAATTAATGAAATAATGA
>JAWWEO010019574.1:0-13603 GCA_035582975.1 Ormyrus labotus | reverse complement strand
TGCATTTGTTGAGTGATATTTACGACTTTTAAATTTTTATTCGGTTCGTAGGGAACACCTCTTTAACATATATTACCCATCAGATTATTAAACCTTAAATAATTGAAATATAAAATTAGCAAATATAGTCTATATTTCGTGCAAGACCCTCTTTAAACTGTTTAAAAATTATAAAATTTATAAAACTTTTCAATGTAAGCTCGGCTTTTTAACTAAATTCTACCCTTCAAGTGTATCTAGGAGCTATTGTCACGAGAATTTACTCAGATGGAAAACTTGTTTTAAAAGTACAAATAAAACACATGTTCACCGATCTCGTAAACTACACTATAGTACTATAAACAAGTAGCAAGTAAAAGTGTGTCACCCATTTCAACTTACGAAGAAAAAACTTCTTTAGTCAACGTCACCTACCTGACTTAAATTTTCTAGACAAGTGCATATCCAGTTATAATATGCATGCTATTTTTGCTGCTGATTCCAAGACGTTAAAAAAAGTCTTACTTAAATTTGTTTTTATAAATAAGTTTTTTAATTTATAGTTTAGATGTTTTGCAATATAGCTATATTACTTTTAGATATATAATCATAATATTCATTATTCCCTTAAATACCCTGGTATAAAATTAACCATTTGGGTTGATCGAATGACCAACAGTTGACTAAACTGTTGACCTTTTCTTCAGCAAGTAATGTTTATAGTTAAATATGTTGAGGAGTTTTGATAACAATTCTATTCATGCCTTTGTGGACGGACGCGAACTCCGTGCCGTTTCCCTCGTTAAAATTAACGTGCACGGATTTTTCCGTGGCCGAGAGGCTCTTCACGTTAGATGCACCATTGACGATGACCTAATGGTGCTTATGTCACCCCGATAGGGAGTTCTATAAGAGTCACCTACGTGCTCGAAAAGCTCAAAAGCTTACGAGGCCGCGAAGTCACAAAGAATGTCGAGAGGGAGAAACGGCGGGATAGTTTAAGAAGCGCGCGAGAAAAGATGCGCACGCTAAAAGGTAAATTTCAAGAGAGGAAAACAGCGGGATAGTTCAAGAAGCGCGCGAAAAGGTAGATTATTGGAAAAATTAGAAGCAACCGCTATAAAAACATAGGAGCTGGCGTCGACAGACCAGTGTGTGCTCAGTTCAGTGTTCAACAATTGTATCATAAAAAAAGCAAAATTCAATAAAAAGGATTAGTTCTTCTATCATTTCCTTTTGTTTTTCTTGAAAAATCCCGTCTAGAATCCTCAGGAAAGAAAAAATTATATTTTCCAAATAAAAATAAATTATCTAACCTCGTTAAACCACGTTAAATAATTCAATCAACAAAAAGCCAAACTCTTAAAATTCGCTCTCCCACTACATCTCCGCTTCTTTCTCTCAAACCAATCGCGACGCAAACTCGGATAACTTCCCTCTCGAGCCCTTTGAAACTGCCCTCATCGAAACTTCACCCCCACTTCCTTCCTACCTCCTTTCTCTCCCCTCGAGCGAATCAGTCGCCAAGTCGATACTCACGGCGGGGTACACCTGGTGGTTCCTCTCGAAGACCGCGAGCCGCGACGGGGGCGAGAGCACGTGATGCCTCTGGCCGTTCCTCGGGGTGGTGCGTCGCAGGCAGATCGGCGTGCCGCCGACGCTGCGACTCGCTGCCGCCGGACGGAGGGGCCCCGCGTTCGCGGACCAGGCCCTGCGGCTCTCCCCGTAGCCGCTGCTCGCGTTTTTCATCAGCAGCCGCTCCAGCAGGGCTCGGTTAGTTTGCGCCGACGCCTCGCTGTTGTTCTTCTTTAGTCTGAGCGCGTTGGGCAGAATTTCGAAGATTTTCAATGATGAACTATGTAATATATAGCACGGTGGGAAGCAGCATAATATTCTCGAGTATTTGATAAAATTCTCTTGTAGCTGAAGGGGTTCGAAAAATTTTCTGTCGGTTTTTCCATGAGAAGGCTTTTTTTTGATTAAAAGAGAATTTTATTAAAACTCCAAAGAATTCACTGGCTTTCACCTCATGCTTTTAGAATTTTTGTTTGGAATATATTTAAGTGAATTTTTAGTTGTAAATAAAACGTTTAGAATAAAACGAATATAACGAATTCTATAATAAAACGAATTAAATTCTTAGCATTCCTTGAATTTTATGTATGTTTAATTACTTACTAAATATAAGAACATTATAAATAAAATGAAAGATGAGGAAACGCTCATTGATGTGTACATCAAAATTAAAAATTTTCTTTCAATTAACTCGACTACGTTCCTACAAGGACTTTGGTATTACATCTATCTTCAAGTATTTCTAAATAATTGTCAAAAAAGTTTATCGACGCGACATTAAATATTCACAAAAAAAGCGAAGATTTGATTTTATTGTGTTTAACTGCGAGGAGGTACTTTAACCGTGTTTCAATTAGGAAGCAGCAACCGAAACAAATATCTAGTAATCTCTAACAGGGCTTTGTCTTTGGAGAATACTCCACACCCAGGAGAACTTATAAACAGAACTTGAAGATAACTTCGTACTTGGTGAAGTGTACTTATCTCTGTGGATGTATCTACTTGGGTGTTTGCTACGTAACCTTATTTACGTCAACTTGAAAGAAACATCATTTTCAGGAATCCGTTTCATCATTTTCATGCGTAACGATAATAAAATATTAAAAAAAAAATATGAAATATAATGTAAATTAACAAGTGTTCCTTTAATCATAGCAATCATAAAAATTACTTAAAAATGTACCCTTTAAGCATGTGAAAATATATAACCGCTTTTCGCGTGATATTATTTTCATTAATCTTTAAAACCCGCGCTTTTTCAAAATTTCCTTGAAAGTAAACCTCTTTCAATTATTACCAAAGACATTCCTACTATAATATTTACCCGACATCAAATGGCAAACTTATCGATTTACAGATTGAAATGAGACACGCAGCTACAGCCTCAAAGAGCCCTCTAATCCAATAATTCTCGAAGCAATCATAACCCAATCTCCAATCAAGGCCTCTCTCACCTCCGATTCAGCACCTCCTGCAGCAGCTCGACCTCCTCCCTGTGCTCCCTCTCCTCCTCCTCCTTGTTCGAAGACGAGCCCGCGCTCCTCCTGTGCCTGCGCCTCCTCTGCCTCCTTCCCGTCAGTCCCCTCTGAATCTGATGCCTCGAGGTCGACCTGCTGGTGCTCCCCCCGTCGAAGCTGCTGGCGCTCGCGTCCGACGAGAAATTCACCGAGGAGCTGAGATTGTCGCAGCTGCCGTCGACGCCGAGGCCGCTGTGGTCCGACACGATGTCCGTCTCCTTCTCGTACAGGTAGTTGTCGTCGAATTTACCCATAACCTGTGGAGTCGGACCCGCGGAGGATTGTTTGTCAGCGCGCGTATATATATATATATATTTGTGGAACATCGCCCCCGGGCCGGTCGTTTGTTATATCGGTGTGTGACGGCGCGGCGGCCGATGTCGACGGGAACGGGGACGCTTTTTGCGGGCGGTAATTAATAGGGGCGTTTTGAAAAATGGAGGGAAGAGGATTTTCGTGACTGCGGCTGAACTGCGGGAAATGGGTGGGTTATTGTTCGCGTGATTGTTGTTTTTAGGTTTTTATTGATGGAACTCTGCCCTCGTTTTCGCGGCGCGGAAGGACCGTTTCAACGAGTAATCTACTTTTATATACAAAATAACTGTTATTACATTTACTCTTTTGTTTTGTATAGCTAAATTGCGCAATTATTTTTATTAGATTACAAGCAAATATTTGTTCATTACAGTATTTAATTATTAAACTCAAGATTTGAAATAACGTTAATCTTAATAAGCAATTTCTGCGTTTTGCATTAATTTTACTACTAGAAAACTAAGTTTTCCTATTATTATTAAAATTAAATTTTATCTACAATAAAGATCTGATCAGAAACTGTCTTCAAGGATATCTCCGACGTGAGTGTATTACAATGACCCGGAATTTCTATGCTTTTGCATATAGCTTATCTCCAACCGCCTTATCGAAAGAGAGTCATACGTACAAATTGGAATGCAATTCTTTCCCAGAATCAACGTAAAAGGAAACAACAACAAAAGCCGCACGAAATATGAAAGGAGGTTTACGCTCCAAGTACGAAATAGAATGGTGCCATCAAGATGCTTTAGAAAGAGAAAATAAAGGCTATAACTTCCGAGGTCAAACGGCATTGATCAATAGAGTTAGCCTGTACACACTTGAATGCGATGCACCACCTACTTGCTTTCAAATTGAAAGCGAGCGACAGGAACGCCTGCTATTTATGTGCCTGCCTGGGTGTACATATTGAGCTGAAGGAGCATTTCTCGGGTTTGAATTAGAATGCGGGCCAATATATAGTTTAATTGATATTAGGAAAATGCCTTCTAAAGCGCAAAATGACGACTGAATTTAATTATAAAGCGTCGAAATATTTCATTCATGAAAGCTTTATACTTTATTTTTTCTAAGCTTATTGTGTATTTTTATTCATATAAGTAACAGTCCCTTTTGGAATAATTTAATTTGTAAAAGAAAATATATTGATGTATGTATTTATATAATTGCAGTATATAGAGAATATTAAAAGTAAAGTTTTAGTAACGGAAATTGTTAGTCATCACAGGTCAGCTTCATTTTCACCAACCGTAAGTATTTTCCAGTTGATTTTATTCCATTTGAAAATGCTATTGAACTCTATAAGCCCCAAAGAAATGTTCAGTTATACCGGCAGTTCCCGCTTAATATTTGCAAAACTACTATTAGGCATTCGTAACCAACATCACGTATCCCCGATCCCGCCGCAAAATTGATAAACCAAAAATATCGACCGAATAAACCGACCAACGTCGAAAAGAAAAAAAAACCCTCCATCCTCGTCCACCGCTTCCAGCCGGGCGAACGCAAAACAATCGCGCGCCTGAAAAAGCGCAAAAGCCGCAACCTCGATTGCGCAACGACGCGCGGCCCGTCACTCGTTGAAAGGGCCTCTCCCTCCCTCTCTCTCTAATCGAACGTACCTCATTGAGGGTGATATCATCGCTGCTGGGGCTGCTCGCGTTGCTCGCCGCGCTGTTGCTGTTGCTGCTGCTGCTGAGGCTGCAGCTCCGGCTGCGGCTGCTGCAGCTGCTCGCGCTGCTGCTCCTGCCTCGGTACCTCTGTCCGCGCCAGTCGCCGCTGCGATTCACCCTGTCGGGGCAGGCAAAGCAGGTCGCGCGTCGAGTCTCTCTGTCTCTTTTGTGCCATTCATTCCCTCTTCTGTCTCTCCCTCTTTCTCTCTCTCTCTATCTCTGTATTGGATTACGCGGTGCGCGAGCCTCCTCTAACTGGGTTGAGAGACGCGCCGAGGAAGCGGAATTGGATTGCGATTCAATGGAGCAGCTCGTTCTCGACTTTCTTTCTCGCCGAGGCGAAGCGATTACGCGTGTATTCGCGGGGCCGCGGGGTATTGATCGATTCGGGCTTTTTAATTTGGGAGGATATAATGGGTAAGTGTCGGCTTTGGGGAATAAAAGTATTGCGAGTATAATTAGGGGCGCGAGCCGACGCCGGAGAAGAGGGAGATGAAAAGGGACCCGAGAGCAGTGCATTTCTACTAAGGGTCGTAATTATCTATTGATTTAATTTCCTGGAATTGCTGTTGAGTTTTTAGACAAGACGGCTTTTCAATTAAGATTCTGGATTAAAGTTCGAAATAGAGAGAGATGCGAGAGGTTTTTTTTTTTAATAAAAATACGTACATAATAAGAAAATATACTACAAAGTAAAAAAAAATCGATACATTAGTTTTTATATGATATACCGAGAGAAACTTTATAAATCACGAGAAAAACAAAAATTATAAAATAAAGCCTTCGCGTTTTTAATGCATTTTTATCATTAATTTTGTAAAATATTCAACGATATATATAAATAATTACTATTCACTGCATCCTCTCTGCAAATGTTTTCAAAACCAGAATTTAAAAAAATAACTCTTCCATTCAAACACGCGAAAACGAAATCTTTACAAAAAACATTCGAACCCTTAAACATCCCCCTACCTTAAAAACAAAACTCTAAATTCTTCCCAGCGCATTCAAACACAAAACCCATAAAAACGAAATTCCCACCCAGCAACTAAAAAGAAAATCCAGCAAAACCCTAGCCTTTCCTCTGAAAGCCGGAGCTATTCAGCATCCCTCCCCTTCCCCAACTCTCCCTCTTCCCCGGAGGAGGAAAAAAAGAAAGCCTGGAAATACATACGGGCTGCGTCCAACGCTGAGGCTCTCCTGCCGGCAGCAGTAGTCGGCGGCGAGGCTCTGCTGTCTGCTCCAGGGCCTGGCGGGGTTGCCGGCGATTCGGCCGCCGGCGGCGGCCTGCCAGGGGCTCGTCCTCAGTCGCGAGCGCTGCCGCGGCGACTTTATCGGCATCACCTGCGTCGCTCGTTAAAGGCACTCGGTGAGAAAGAGAGCCAACCCACCCCTTTTTTTTTTTTATAACCGACCGACCGGTCTGTGGCCATCAATTGCAGCCCAGCCCTTAGCGAGTTTATAACGGAGGAAGCCGCGAGCTTAATTGCCAGGGAGAGGCTTGTCGGAGACGGGGAGCTTGCGCGTCTGCGTGCTTGAGGAGGTGTTCTTCGAGCTTCGGTTTTTGGAAATTGACGCTTGCGGAAAGGGAAGTCGGTTTTAGGATGTCGTTAATCAGAGCTTATTAACCGGGAATTGAATAAAAAGCTTTTTATTCAAGTGTTTGAATTAAAAGCGCGTTTTTATATATTGAAAATATTCCAGAGAATGTATTTTTTATTTTGCAGCAATTTTAATTAATAGAGTTTATAGGAAGAACAGAATCAACAGAATGTTAAAACATGCTCCCTCTCTTCGTGAATTTTCTACGAAACAATCTCGGAAATTTTCGGACAAATTTATTAAAATTTAGCGTCGCACGAAAAGTTTTTTAGCTCCAATATTTTTAAGCTCTTTATGCACCCGGGTAAAATTTACTTTACGACGCAAGATGAAGGTTCGTTAATTTTAAAATTCACTTTATTTAAAGCCCTAATTTAACTTTTCTCTCCACCGGTAAACGGTTATTGTGTAACGAGCTTGCACTAATGAAGTTATAAAAAAATCTCTTGCACGAGATTTAATGCGGTAATTTTTCACTGTTGTCAAAGCATTAAAAGAATTTAATTTATTTTTAAATAAATAATAGCATTTATGTTCATACGCATTTATGGATTAATAAACAATTAGATGATGATTATGCGTACGTCGTATAATTGCAGTACTCAAATAACTAAATCAATACACCATTTAAGTGACGGAATCATTGCATTATTACTGTGATAGCCTATCTTGCGATATTACCCCTAATCTTAATTGCGATGGCTTCGCTAATTTACTTTGTAATAGATGGAGAATTGTAATGCTCAAAATGGTGATTTTAGATCTTTTTTTATTGTACTTCCCTATTGCAAAGATTCGGCAATAACGATCGGAACATGAATTCGAATTTATCCACGAAATTCCAGTATTCGAAATAATGATATTGACGCGAATACTGTGCCAAACAAATGACACGGTCGATACGATCATTTCGTCCCCAAAACCGGTTTAATCCGTTCGGCACTCGTTCGTTCATCGAGAAATAACGCTATACATTTCATAAATAAACAAATTCGAAGCTAGAAACGAACTAATTGAACGTCCGCTTGCAAAATTCAGCGAAGCCGCTTCCTTGACGCCCGGCGTCCTCCTCAAACGCTTAGAAAACCCCGCGGGCCTCTCGCGAACCGCAATGAAACTCGCAACCCTTCCGACGCGCGATCCATCACCGTCGTCGTCCCCCCGTCCCCATCCATCTCTCTCACCTGGGTGGTGGTGGTGGCGACGAGGGGCATCCTCCTGGGCGAGAAGAGCTGGAGCGGGTAGCTGGCGGTGGCGGCGGCGGCGACGCCGTCGTACGGCTTGTTGCCGCGAACGGGCATGTGGTGGGCCGGCGAGCCGCTCGCCGCCGGTCGGCTCGTCGTCGGCGGGGCCGGTTTTCGCCATGGGTGGTGCTGCTGCTGCTGCTGCTCGGCGGCCGGGTACTCCTTGCAGGCGGAGGAGTCGAGGTAGCGGCCGCGCTGCTGCGCCGAGACCGAGTAGGTGCCGCTGTTGTCGATCTGACGGAGATTAAGCGAGTGAGTTACGGCCGACGGGGGAGAGTGGTTTATATACGGGGTTCGAGATGGATGCGACGCTTGGCGCTTTGCTTTCTAACTGCTTGCGGAGTCGAATTTGGAAATGATGTAGTTTGTAATTGTTCTCTGGTGGAGGGAACTATTTTTTTTGTTTTAAGTACACTGAGAGAAAAAAAGGAGTAAAAATTACTATTCTGTATCGTAACTTGAGATATGAAAAAAAAAAGATTTTTACTATTTAAATAGTAAATATTAAAGTCGAAAAAATAATATTTACTATTTATGAATAGTAAATATTATTTTTCTTCTCGTATTTACAATTTTCGACTTTAATATTTATTACTATTCAGTTTAGTATAAATCTTTTTTTTTCTTCTCATATCTCAAGTTACGATTCAGAATAGTAATTTTTACTCCTTTTTTTCTCTCAGTGTAAGTTTTTAAATGAATTGGTTGCTTATTTTCGTGAGTATTAAATTAATTTCTTAATATTTTGCAAATTTGATAAACTTAATGAATTTCTCAAATTTTAAATCCAGGAAAAAGTTAATAAAATATTAATAAGAAGATTACCCGACGGCTGAAATTGCATGTTCTTTTGATAAATCCGTTCCGAGCGAATTAAATTCGATGTAAAGGGATGTAAATTTTTTTACGACTTTACCAATTCGCTTATAAAAAACTTAATTACCACGTAATACTTTCCGGATTAAAAGTTTTTATGCGCCTGTATTACAAATATTTAAATATTTAACTTAATTGCGACATCAAAGTCCGCAAAAGAACTCCGCCCGACCTCGAAGATGTATATTCACCTTTAAATATTCATTTCCTTTATACGAATCCAATTCCAGAGACTCGCTTCTAAAGTCAGACAGTTACTTAGCAAGTAATTAGTTCAAAGTAAAAGGACAATGAGAACAGCCATGGATATGATCGGTCGCCGAGGTACAATGGGAGAAGCTTATATATATAGCCGTACATAAATCAGTAGTAAAAGGCGACTGCCTCAAACGGACTCTTTCCACTTACTAATGTAACTGGCTCCATTGTGCTCCCCGAGCGGGAATTGCAGCCTTATATTTTTTGCGCGAGTCTCCTCTGGGCGAAGAGGCTTAACATTTTCTGTTTCTAAATTCGCAGCTTTATGTTCCAAATCCTAACTGAATGACGACTCGGAGACTTGAAAAGTCGGCGCGGCCCGGAATAACTTTTACTGTGCGAATTTCTTAAGAGCCGCCCTACCGAGTCTTGGAAGTAAATGAAAAGTTTTTGTAATTACAATATTTAAAACATGTTGCATTTTTTGCATCTAAATATTAAGAAAAGTAAATTCTATTTATAATTTTAAAAAAAATTGCTATGTAATGTTTACTCTTCAGAATTCTTTAGTTTTTTCAACTGAAAAAAAAACAAATATTTTACGTTTTCCAAAAGCTAGTCCAAGGATAGAAACGAATACTTTTCAATTTAAATTTAAAAATCACCTCCTCGCCAAAAAGAGCAATTCCAAAAATAGAAATCGGACGGAATAAACTTTTCAAGAAAGTCTTTGCGGGCTTAACGCTTTCAAAGGGCACTAAACCCCCCAAAGTCGAATGACACCTTAACAGCGCATCGGAAAAATGTTCGCTGAAAAGAGAGTTTTTTTTACAGCATAACGACGGGCCCCGCGGTATAAACTTCCGGGGAATTTACGGTTTGACGTGCCCGGGAGATTTACGAGCTTCATTGTTTCGCCCGACAGATAATTATCCACTTTGCCACATTGCCAAGTTCAGCATGTGGGACGAGGTAGAGAGATTAATAATTCATCGTGCGCGAATAGAGTGCAACCTTTAAATTGTCGTTTTAAAAAATTAAAAGATAATCTAATTATTGCGAGGTTGCTTTAAGCATTATTTACCGAGGAAATTGACGAGTTATTTTGGTGACTTTGGTGGGGCCACACCTATATTGATCCTACAGCCGTCCGTGTAGTTTAATCCTCTTACCTTTGGATTATCCTGCCGTAAAAAGACTGGCATATGAAAAAAATTCTTTTGAAACTGGATCAAAAAAAAAAAAATTGTATTTGATTATTTAAACAATTTTTCATTTCAAATATACGAGTCCAGAGTTAAAACGAACAATTTTAGATTTGAAATGACAATGAAAATTCTGAAATTTAAGTACAAATAGAGTTTAATTATAAATAGTTATTGAACATTATTTAATGAAAGGTGAAAAACGTATTTTCAATAATGCAATTATAATACTAGTTTCGATTGCTAAGTAACAAGTAAAATTTGTTATTGCTCCATTGGAACCAATATTTGCGCATCGCTTCGTAATCAATTTCCTTTCGCCGCAGAGCAAAGCTTTATAAATTCAGTATGGCAAACAACCCAAAATGGAAAATTAAAAATTAAATAAACCCAGGGCAAACAAAAGATCGGTCGAGTACACTCGTTATTTCTGAACAATGAGTGTGCAGAAGCTTTAACTTAATCCCTTGTCCAGAAGCCTGAGCTGACGGCTTAACATTGTTTAAGCCACCGAGTGCTGGCTAACTTTTAAAGCCGTTTCAAATTTCAAGGCTGCCCGCGGCTCCGTTAATTTTTTGGCGCGCTTTCCGTCGTTACGTTTCGTGCTTCTAATCAAATTAAATCTCTGCCAGTCGCGTTTTGTAATCGCTGACTTAGAATTGCAGTGCTGTTAAGAAAATGTTATGCTTATTTTACAAAAGCTCCCTCTCGGTTACTTTCTGGTGATATTTTTCTAGAATTACGATTTATATTAGGTAATACATATGATTTTCATTTCAAACTTAATTATCTTCGGAAATTCGGAGTAACTTCGGCTTAATAATGTATGGCTCCTCAGCGTATTAGCCTTTGGGTAGTAACAAGCTTAACCACATAGCATTAATTAGCAGTAACGCGCAACTGATAATGCACCTTTCAAGCCGGCGGATGTATCGGGTTTCAAACGGCTGAAAGGGCTCCACGGGCCTTTGAGTTTACTCAAGACTGAATTTTCTCTGATTCCAGTAACAAAGTACGCTCTGATTGTGGCGATGATACTGTTAAAGCCACTTACTTTGCTCTTCTTTAGAAAGGCTTTTCGTTCACTTCGTTTTCGTACTTTTTGATAACATGGCCTGTTTTTTTATTCGTTTTTCTTTTTTCTGCGCGATACTTTTAAGTTTAAATTACCAGGCCTGGTTTTCAGAGTATATTTTAAGATATTTATAACTTCGAGTCCATTTTGCTACCTGGATGATAAAAAATTTTTAACTTTTTCTCTTTCGGAACTGTAAATCGAAAAATTTTTTACAAGTTTCGAAATTAGAACATTAATTGTACAACTTCGCTGTAAGTGCGCAAGTAACTTTGATCACGCGCAAGATCCCGCGTTCAAAGTTCATTAGAAAAGTTTCTTCTTTTCATACAGTTCACGTGAAAAGCCACCGTTTCTCTTTCAGTTGAAAATTTTCTGTTATTTTTTCCCGCGAAAGGTAAAAAAACGAAATATAAAACTAGATAAAACTGAATTTATAGCGTAATGAGTGAAATGAATCTTGGTATTTTTAATAATTTTCAATTTTTTATTATAAATAATTGAATATCGCGAGAGAAAAAATATTAAAAACTTATTAATGTAGAAAATTAAATTTTTAGTGTAATACGTGAAATAAATCTTACTAGGAGAGGACACCACTTTTGGGTCACGGATTTCCTTGTAACTTCGGGATAGTTTTCTAATATTAAAATATGAAGAAAGCCGCGTCCATTCGGTCTAACGCTCGATTATTCAAAAATTGTGAGCTCTTTTATCGAAGATCTAAAAAAAATCGATTTTTGTTTAATCGCTTATAACTTTTAAACAGTTAATTGTAAAGTACTTTAATTCCCTACATTTGAAAGGTGAGATCAAATCCTATCGATTAAAAAAAAATTTTGTCTAAAAATCTTTATTTGTTCCAAAGTTAGAGTCAAACAAAGAATGATCTTTAAAATAGCATAAAAAGTTCATTGATATAATTTTAGTTTATTTTAAAGGTTATTCTTTGTTTGACTATAACTTTGGAACAAATAAAGATTTTTAGACAAAATTTTTTTTAATCGATAGATTTGATCTCACTTTTCAAATTCCGGGAGTTAAATTACTTTACAATTAACTGTTTAAAAGTTATAAGCGATTTAAAAAAAATCGAATTTTTTTAGATTTTCGGTAAAAGAGCTCACAACTTTTGAATAATCGAGCGTTAGACCGAATGGACGCGGCTTTCTTCATATTTTAATATTAGAAAACATATCCCGAAGTTACAAGGAAATCCGTGACCCAAAAGTGGTGTCCTCTCCTAGTTAGTATAATGAATAACTGGTAAACTGAGAACTGGTTTATTCTTGAGACTTCTTCTTGACTGAGAGATTGTAACAAGGTTGGTTGTCGAACTCGAACTCATGCTTCTTCGGGTTTCGCAGCTTAATTTATACTCATTGGTTGCCAAGGGAGTTGTTTATTAATTAACAAATGCCTAGTTGTTATTCTCTAGGCAACGGACAAAAGATAAACTGTTATTTGCTAAGCAACAAACAAAATACTGTTTGTTATTCGCTAAGCAACCGACAAATGAATTAATGTTTAAACAAATTCGCTAGGCAACTAGACAAGTGAATAATTATTATTTGGTAGTTGCCTAGCAACACCAACAAACAACTTCCACCATGGATTTATATATATATATATATAAATCCAACAGTTTATCTTTTGTCCGTTGCCTAGAGAATAACAACTAGGCATTTGTTAATTAATAAACAACTCCCTTGGCAACCAATGAGTATAAATTAAGCTGCGAAACCCGAAGAAGCATCAGTTCGAGTTATATATATATATATATATTCGCATACGCATACGCATAAGATGGCTGCAGCTATCACACTCCCCTCCTTAAATAAAAAATTTTAAATTTTAAATTTGTTGTTATGTTTTCTCTTTTCTCTTTTTTTTATTATTATTTATTCAAAATGGTGGGTTAGGGAAATAAAGAAAATTATTTATTATATTATTTTTTTTAAATAAATGTGTAACGGGAGTTCACTCCCGCAAGCGAACTAGCAAGCGGCTAGTTCAGAGCGCCACCGCTAGGCGGCAACCCGTTGCGCCGCCGCGCTCGCAGTCAGACTAGCTGACCGGAGTGCATAAGTATCGCGAGCCACCCGAGGCTCAGCATCTGCATTCGGGCAGCCCGCCCGGGTTACAGTGTCCGACTACGGCTCGGCTTTCCCGGGGTCCGCACCGGGGAAAATATATCTTCGCGGATCCTCGCTTTAGCCGTGATAACGGCTGAGCAATCGCACGGAATAACGGCGCGGATATAAATGATAAAACCTACTTTTGGGCTGGCCAGCCTCGCGAACGCAACGAAGTAGACGGGCGAAGAATTGCGCTTCGCGCGTTG
>JAWWEO010019573.1:0-13608 GCA_035582975.1 Ormyrus labotus | reverse complement strand
TATATATATAACATTTTCTATATATATCTATATATATTTTAATTTATTTTTCAGGTATTTTTTGTTATCAGAAGAAATTTGGGATAAACCCCCCTTAAATATATTACATTTATTTAATTGTCTTTAGTTCTAACGTGTACACGTGAACCATGCCATAAATCTAGATATTTTAGCATGTTTTTCATTCAAGAAAGATTTTTTGAACGGGTTGATAAATGTTGACCTTGAGCGTGTTAAGTCTGGTTTTTCTCTGACAGGTCATTTGTGAAGATACTTTTTTTTTTTTTATTTAAGCATTCTAAGCATTAATAAAAAAAATCGTAAAATTTGTAAAATAATGAAATAATAAATAAAAACCGACGTAAAAATTGGAAAACGGTTTTTTAAACATTATATGTTTTACGGATTAACCATCTTATGCAACGACTGATATCGTCATAATAGATTTTATTATGAATGAGTTGTTCTGAAGTTCACAATGGCATTTCAGCATAACATTTTCGTTATAAACTTAAGTGAAAAAAATTTAAGAGGGCCTAAATTCACAAAAATTGAAGCTTAAGAGTTGAGCAGTAATATGACATTAACCTTTACAGGGCTGGCCTGTCCGGTTTAGTATAGTTTAGAATAGTTCACCTGGCCATGTTGAGTCTATTTATAAATAAATGAGCCACATCTGCGATATCAATTTTAATTGAAACATGCCGGCCCTGGAAAGGTTACTCCGATTGCAAATTCATAATTAGCAATTTTCAAATCTTTGAAAATGGCATTTTTTACTCTGCATTCATACAAAATATGTATTTGGGGATAATGTAGTGATTTTTTCGCAGAGAGGCGACGTATCACTCCAAAAAATCGTAATACAATTTTGGGTGATTGGAAACCAAAAAAGGTACTTCGTTCAATTTTTTCAGATTTTTGTTTAATATATAATTCCCGTAAAAAATTGAATCACAAAAAAAAAAAAAAAAAAAAAAAAAAACACGGAATTTTTGTCGATTTACTAGGATATCGAAATTATAAAATATATTTTATGACACAAAAACATTTTTAGTTTTTTAAACACAGTATTAGATATCTATATAATCCTGCATCACTCTGTAGTATTCAAATTTAAAAGTCAAATTAATGTCTAATTTTTTTTTTAATGGACGAAACCCACGTTTTGCTTACTCGTGATAATCACCTAGCTCACATTTACCATCTCAGGATGATAGTCGGACGGAATGCCGCGCGACAGTTGTTAATTGTATGAACTATCACGGAGCATGGCTGAAGTCGTAATTAAAGCCTTCATGCAAGTGCTTCCGTAATAAAATTCGCGGGTACTCATTATCATCTGCGCTGAGCTGGTTTCAATTGCAAAAGAGAAATGAGTAGGCTCTACTCATGCCAATCGACTCCCGTTGATGCGGTAGCTTTGGAGAAAATGTCCGTGTATATGTCGCCATAGATTTGTCTTTCTGAAAGAACTCGATGCAACAATCGGTTACGTCGTTTTCCGCACCTATCGGAAGACCTGAAATAGTATGTTCTCATGTGATGGTGATTTGAATATATAAAGCAAATACCGCTGTCCTTGAGCAATTCGTATCTCTGAGGTACGTTAAAACCCAAAAAAGTCAGGTATTGATCAATCAGGTGCGTCTCGACAATTTACACAATGCATTTTAATCCTCTCAACGTAATAATCATAATGGCCGAATTAACTGAGGTTATAAACGAGTGCGTATAAGTGTCATCTCTTCGCCGCTAAACACCGTTATTTGATTTATCAGGTGCTTGTTAGTTGAAGGTTTCGATTGCACAGGGCTTTATATTGCGGTCAAGTACATTTAATCGGTGGACTGCATTTGTGGGCATCTCATCAAGTCCAATATCTCTTTTTATTTAAATTGGAGATTGCTTATAAGAGCCCTTTCTAGAAGACGCATGGCGACGTGGAAACCAAGACGAATTTCAAGGAGCTCGAGCATGCTTAAATGTTGACGAACTTGATCTTAAAGTGCCTCTAGTTCTTTCGGGCTTGCATATACCCGCGCACCGAGCTGAAAAATCGCGTCGATGTAGAGCGTAGCGATAGCGCGTTTCTTTTCGTCGCTTGCGTTAAATAATGCAATTTTATTCTTTGCTACGCCGTCGAGCGAACTATGTAAATATATGTAAATTTGACGGTAGAAGAAATATCATCGCGACTGTTTAATATAGTGGCGTCCAACTTTAGTAAGTGCAATAATTGTGCTGAGTGCATGAGTAATAAAAGGTTGGCTGTTGCGGGTCTCACTCATTGATTTCAAAAAAACGTAGTTTGAAACATATTTTTGTCAGTTAACCAATTATCGAAATCACGATCGAAACGCGGAACCTCAACGGTGTCGTTCGATAAATGTGGAGTTGGCGAAAGGCCGCGGAGTCGCCGCTACGTTGGAAAATGTCTCAGACCCGCCTACTGTTTGAATTGCTCGAATACGCGAGCCTACATTATAATATTCTTCTTGAATATGTTCAAGTTCACCGGCCCTTTCATGTTCAGGGTCGAGCTTCAGTAGGAGTTGATTTTGGTCCTCGTATGCATTTAAAAGCGTTTGGATTCACTCTAACCTAAACGTCGCATTTTCTTTTGAAAGTTTATTTTCGTGTACAGTGTCACATAAATTATCAACTTATAATCGTAACGTATTAAGTTTCCGCAAAATGGGCTTCATAACCTTGTCCATTTTGTTCGCGGTTAGATGAATCGTTTATACACGGAGAAAAATTTTCTAGGAAAAATTTCAAATCCTTGAAAGAAATTTTACTATGTTTTGTAGTAATCCAGTCACAGATGAACCAAATTGTAAATTTTTATATTCACAATAGTAATATATATTAAAATTTTATATCCTATTAGGGTGTGGTCTTTCGATTTCCGAAGTCAGATTTTCATTTTTGCGACATAGGAAATCATTAATTCCGCCATATTGATTTCCTATAGCACGGAAATGAAAATCTGGTCTCGGAAATTGAAAGAACACACTCGAAAAGGGTAAAACAAGTGGTTTTAGTCGCAAAATTTCTGATTTTGTTGATTGAGAATGATGCTCCAAAATGATAAAAAGATAGGGGTTTTCTGGGAATTAATAGGTTAAAAAATATACTATTTGAAGACCAACATATTATCAGTGGGCAATATGGTATTCTTACATCTTACGTATAAAAATTCAAAATTGGTCATTTACGAACATAATAGTACATCGTGTACGAAAGACGCAAAATAAACAATGGCTTAACACCCGTGGTGACAAATTTTTTGACTCTCTGGGAGCAAAAATTGGGTTTTCATGCTTATTAAGCTATGATGACATAGTAAATTTTGTCCATAGAGTAGAACTTGGTGTATGCGTACAATCTCGACCAGTATGTTGCGACCCAAGACAAAAATGTACTTTTTCGCACCTGCAAAGCTGACATGAAAAATCGAATTTGGCGTTAGGAAACTAAAAAAAAAAAAAACTCAAAATGAACCGCAAAAAAATATGTCTTTTATTTTTCGATATAAAAGTCGAGTGAAAGGTTCATAAGAAGCGGTGAGTGGCACTTTCGTAGTGTTACTTGTAAGCAATACCACATAATACAAACTAATAAAATAATGTAGTGTAAAATAAAGTAGAATTTTAGTGATCTTCGACTTAAAAGATTCTTTATTGAACCCACATTGTGGGCTCACGTGGCCATTTTAAAAATTTCAAAATGGCGTCCGGAAACAAGAAAAAATCGAGTGTTCGAATCAAAAAGCTTGTAAAAAAAAAATAAAATAGGCAACCGATTCGACTTTTAGCTTAAATTCATGGTAATTGACGGCGCTAACAAGTTGATAAGGTAGATTGGCTAAATCCAACCGAAAATCAATCGATTTACGCCCAAATTGGTTTACGGAGGTTTTTGGGGTCACGAATCTGTAATCAAATTTACACACTTCAAAATAGTGCATCCAATATGGCTTATTGGGCTTTTCTTTTGGGGTTTTTCAGAATTCTAAAATTTTTTTAGAAAAAACAAACTGAAACAAAAATTTTTCAAAAATTTATGCAAAAGTATTGAGTATAGAAAATATGTACAAAAATGTTCAGAGCTCTAGTTCTGTCCATTTACCGATAGCCGATATTTTCATGAAAAAATTGATTTTCAATTTATTGTTTCAAACTACCAAAATAGTATTTTTCATCACAAGTCGGCAAAATGCGATTGTGCGAGGCCGAAAAATCTCTCGCAGACGTGTTATGAACATTATTTTTCAGTATAATTAGCCGCGTAATTCGGTTTTGTGTGCTGGTATTGGGGACGTAGAATGCCATTTTCGCGTATACGTGTCCGAAAATGGCAATGTTTCAGCCAACAGGCCGAAAAAATGCAATTTCGGATATGCGGTTTTGCGTCCGCAAAACCAGGGTGAAAAAGTGAATTTTGCGGCTATGTATACTGAAAAAATATTCATCTTTATTATTTAAGTCTAAAAAAACGCCTAGTGCAGGTTCGCATCAAATCGCAAAACTGCGAAACATTGAAGAAATGAAGAAAAAATGAATGTTAAATAGGTGAGAACTATAGTTCCCATCGCTCCACAACGGATTAATTAGGATGGATATTTAATTTGAATTCACCATCTTGAATTCTGCAAATTTGACTTCGGATTCGTAAGCAGCAACCCCAAAAGCCCTTGTAAATCAAATATGACGAAGATCTGTTGAGTTTTGATATCCTCGTGCACGATATTGGATTCTTGTCCGCCATCTTGGACCTGCCATGTTGCATTTCGCGAATCTATTTTTACCAATTTCATGGGGCCGGCAATTACAAATAATTTGAGCTAAAAATCAATCGGATCTGTTGCAATTTTTTTTTAATTTTTTAATTTTTACAAGTATTTTGATCCGAACACTCGATTTTTCTCTGGTTTCCGGTCGCCATTTTGAGCCGCCTTTTTGAAATTTTCAAAAAAGCCACATGTGCCTACAAAACGGATCCAAAAAGAAAAATTTAAGCCGATAATCACTAAAATCCATTAACTTTTTAAACAATCATTTGCAAACTTACCAACCGATATTTACAAAATAATCAATAAATCAGAAGTTAAAAGTAGTTATATATACATAAATTTATTAAATTGTAGTACCAACCCATATATTAATCATTTTAGAAATCATGCTTTATACATTTGTAGATAATGTTTCGGAAGCGAAATGAGCAGTTGAATTTTTAAATTGATTTATTCTTACAAGGAGAACACACGACATTCGGGTCATGGATTCACCTAAAACTCACAGAGACTCATCGTAGGCACATCTAGAGATGATATGGGCAGCCACAGGGCCTAACGCTTTCTTGATCCTGAGATATGTCCTCGTCGCTCTGGTTCTCCACTGCATCTCCATAATCCTGAATTTGACCTACCGTCTCTGTCAAATTCTATTTTTGAACCTCCGGAGTAACTCCGAAAACTACATAATATTAAAACATATTATAATTAATGCACATATGCATCAAAATAAAGAAATTTTAATTGTTACTGCAAATATTCACAACATTTTTAGGAAAATTAATGTTATTTCTAAAACTAACTTTAATTTACTCAACTTTTCATAAACTATTTCTACTTTATCGTGCAAAATACGTTTAATATTTATAGTAACATGTGTATATAAATAATACACTTAAGAAGAACTAATTTTATCCTAAAAATTTTGTTTATTAATCAGTAAGAACACGCAGTCCCCCATAATCAGTAAGAATGCGGCTAAATTTTTGTACTTACTGCTCTGATACACAATTATGTTGCTCGATTCTTATGAAATTATGTGAAGCTGTCCTGTACCCGCTGAATCTGTCAGCTACTCGAAAAATTGATATAAACACAAAGAATCAACAACTTTTATTAAAAAACTTTTTTTTAAATAGGTTATATTTAAAAGTGTATACTTATCTGAAATTGAATTTCTTCATTTCTATACAATTTCCAAGTTTTCCATTTATTAGCGAATTATTATTATATTAACTATTTTAAATTTCAATAACTTGTTAAATATTTATGATGAAGTATGCATGACTACAAAATTGAAAAGTTTACTGAATTTTTGTTAATCTTGGCGCCACTGTGTGGTCGAAAATTAAAGCAAGACATATATATAGTCAACTGTTCAGTTTTATAGTCATGCATGTGACTACTTCATCTAGTGCCAGCCTAACCAAAAAGAAGAAGAAACAGAATGCTTCATCATAAATATTTAACAAGTTATTGAAATTTAAAATAGTTTATATAATAATAATTAGCAAATAAATGGAAAACTTGGAAATTGCATAGGAATGATGAAATTCAATTTCAGATAAGTATATACTTTTAAATATAATCTATTTAAAAAAAAGTTTCTTAATAAAAGTTGTTGATTCTTTGTGTTTATATCAATTTTTCAGGTAGCTAACACATTCAGCGGATACAGGACAGCTTCACATAATTTCATAAGAATGGAGCAACATAATTGTAGTATCAGAGCAGTAAGTACAAAAAATTTAGCCGCATTCTTACTGATTATGGGGAACTGTGTGTTCTTACTGATTAATAAACAAAATTTTTAGGATAAAATTAGCTATTCTTAAGTATATAATTTATACACACATGGTACTATAAATATTAAACATATTTTGTGCGATAAAGTACAAATAGTTTATGAAAAGTTGAGTAAATTAAAGTTAATTTTGGAAATAACATTAATTTTTATAAAAATTTTGTGAATATTTGTGTTAACAATTAAAATTATTTATATAGACATATTGCTACAAATATTAAACATATTTTGTACGATAAAGTACAAATAGTTTATGAAAAGTTAAGTAAATTAAAGTTATTTTTAGAAATAACATTAATTTTCCTAGAAATGTTGTGAATGTTTGCAGTAACAGTTAAAATTTTTTTATTTTGATGCATATGTGCATTAATTATAATATGTTTTAATATTATGTAGGTTTGGGAGACACTCCGGAGGTTCAAAAATAGAATTTGACAGAGACGGTAGGTCAAATTCAGGATTATGGAGATGCAGTGGAGAACCAGAGCGACGAGGACATATCTCAGGATCAAGAAAGCGTTAGGCCCTGTGGCTGCCCATATCATCTCTAGATGTGCCTACGATGAGTCTCTGTGAGTTTTAGGTGAATCCATGACCCGAATGTCCTGTGTTCTCTTTGCTAGACATTTAATGTCTCCTACCCCTTTCGAATATTAGCGACAAGATCAACTACAAAATCATTGGTTTGGGACACTTTTTTTTTCTGTAGGGTAATTGCGGTCAACGAGTAGGATTCGCGGGAAACATTTCGCGCAGCCTTGTCTTGGGAAGCAAACTTCGGTGTTTACCTTGGAATAAACAAACTGATACCTGATCGCCTGAGCCAAGAACTGCTCATAACTTATACTTTTATCTAAGCGTTTTCTTTAGTGGAAAATATCTATGTTTTTATAACAATTTCTGCTTGAAATATGTTTGTCATTGTTTATGTTATGGATCTGATACCTTTTTATATCAATGTACAAAATTGAAATGTTAAGAACGTATTTGAACATAAAATTGATTCGAATGCCAAGTTCATTACGGAGATAGGTGAACTGCGTTATGAAGTTGCTGCGTTTAGGTTAGATAACAAATTTGAGTTTTGTTTTCGTTTTCTTTTTGGTTTCTATTAGAAAAATTATGGGTTCTTCGAACACGCTTCAAATCACACTTCGAACACGATCAAAATAAAAAGTCATAAAAAAAGAATTGTGTTTCTGTTTCTCCTTTTCTTGCATGGATTCCTGACTCTGTTGCGAACATTTTTGGTGCCGAAACCCGGAAATAATAAGTTCCGGATTTTCACAGAGAAGAAGGAATCACATGTGCATCTGCTGATTACCGATTTTCTTCGTCATTATTTTCAGGAAGTGCCTTTTTGATGCAATGAGGGCTGCTGAGGAATCAAGAGTTGCGGAGAGATTGTTCTAATTATAAATGAGAATGAGTATCGAAATAAGTTTGAATTTGCATTTTATAGTTTCTTGTGACTTTCATTCCTTATCTCGTTCTTAACTATTTTTTTCGGGGTCTGCTACTCATTTGATTTTTCTTTAATTTTTATGATTGCGGTTAAGTTTTACATTTTAACCTTAAGAAAATAAATTTATAGTTGAAATTTCAGCAGTGAATATTTGTAGTCTTTATACACTGAATAATTCATTGATATTTCTTTTGAGTTCGATTTAACTTCGGCGCATGCGAGCTATCATCATTTTGAGATGGACAACTACGAAAGCAGTTCAAAGCATCGTAGATCAGCGACTTCTGTTCCTGCTCCTGTGTCATCACGGCAATGGCAGGCAGTGCGAGGCTCGTGCTCTGCCGCGACCGCCTCTCATCTCAACGTGCTGCTTTCGAAGGAGACTGTTCCTGGAACGTCATCCCGGTATCCACAGGCTACGCGAGGATCGCGCTCTGCAGCGACCGTGTTTTAGAGCAACTTCTCACCAAAGAAAGAGGTTACCTCGCCGATCATTCCAACCCTACTCTCCGAACGTGCAAGGGATGCGCACAGGGATGTGTGCACTTCATCGAGAAGCATGCAGTATGCAGCAGCGATAACACTTTCTTGAGCCCCGCAACATCGGTGACTGGCGAAATCGACTGCGTATCAGTACGCAGTTCGACATGAAGACCTGGCGACGATGGCGACGCATCCGTGCACAGCTGAACTTTGACTGTGGTAGCACTTCCTCGCACACCGCGACTTCAAGACCCATAGACAGCGGCAGCGTACTCTAATGGCGATCTTCTATATTAATATATGGGTGTCATCACGCATAAACCCATCAGTATTTATCAGTAGCGTGTTCTGACATACTACGACTCCGGGATTTTGCGATAAAAGAACAATTTCGCGGTGCGATTTACATTAGCTCTTCTTCCGATTTCACAACATTATTACCAGCGCGTATAAATGTAGATGAGTTGCGGACGTAAATCCATATTGCGAAGCACCTGATAACAGGAACGGTAGTAAGATAAATTTATTGCAGTTTGTAACTAACACTAAGAAATTAAGACGCGTCCTAAAGTTTAACGAATAAGCATTTTTTTCAAAATAATTCGAGATTGTGATGAGAGCGTAAGCTAAAGTGATATTGCAGTTTGCACGAATTTTATGGTTTGAATAGAGAACTTAGTAGTTTCTAGTTTTTCATCGTTTGAAATGGTTATACGCAAAAAAAAATGGTACTTTCGTATTGAGATTTAGAGATAAATAATCAGAACGTTTCGGCGAAATTTAGATGAGCGATTTATATAAAATTTGAATGAACGAGTATAACTGAATAATTTTTGAGAAGTAGGGTATTGACAATTTTACGGATTGTTATTTGACGATTGGCGACATCTTTATTGCTTAAAAGAAAACATAATTATAATAGTATTTATGATAGTATTACCGCGAAATTAAATAATTGACAAAACAATACTACCGATTTTGGTATATTAAATTAAAATCAATGTTTCAAGTATCACGCGTTCTAATAAAAAATGACTGAATTTGTAACACAAAGTTCGGTTGGAAATTTTAATTCATCAGATGCTACGCATATAAAAGGTGCATGGGAGTCAGGTCTTTCTAAATGTAGGTGACACTGTATTCTATGTGAGCGGGTGTGCAACATAGGTGATCAGCAACGTAGTTGCTAAAATATTAAATTTGTTTAAAGTTGCTTGAAAAG
Source organism: Ormyrus labotus (assembly GCA_035582975.1). NCBI lineage: Eukaryota > Metazoa > Arthropoda > Insecta > Hymenoptera > Ormyridae > Ormyrus > Ormyrus labotus. Next base: position 3,836 of record JAWWEO010019573.1, on the reverse strand, counting down.
AAAAGAGCCTCATAAACATCCTGCGCTACGTCACCTTTTTTGTCCCACTGCCGTTATGAAAAGTTTTTTTTCCGATAGATAATATTTTAGACTAGTATAGGAAGTAAAACCTTAAATTTCGTCTTAATCATTTCGCTTAATTAGTTTGCTTGTAAGAGTGAAAGTTTTTTCACAAACTGATATGAAACCTGCAAGTACAGTAAAGATAATAGTGCAAATCTTTGTATGTTTTCTTACACAATCTGATCGAATTGTGAATGATTAATTAATTAGAGAAATACATACAAATCGGTCAGAAACAGTTCTCTATGATTTCATAGTTTGATTCGTCAAAATTCACCCTTGCCCTTTAAGAAGCTCAGAATAACGAAACAAATTTTGTACAATGTTTGAGAGTTTTGAATTTGCCTATCCAATGATCAATTACATACTTCTGTTTATTCCAATGGAAGTAGTGGTGTATTCCAACTAAAAAGGACACGATACGTTGGATTTTTTTTTCGTTAATCAGGATCATTTAACACCGTTGAAACCCTGTAATGACAGCATTACTCCAACTGATCTCATTTTCGTACAGTTTTTTCATGTTTGTCTAGAAGAATTAGAATTGGGGTTCTTGTACAACCTCATTACATCAAAGAAAGGAGAGCAGTGTTTGGCTCAGGCGGTAAGGTTCTTGCCTATTAAGACAAACATCGCTTAAGGCGTGAGTTCGAATCTCCGTCAGTCTGAAATTTTCTGAGGCATTTTTAAAGAAACGTCTACCGGATTTTTCGGTGATCGGGTGGAGCTCATACCCGCCGATCGTGCTGAATAATCACGATGCACCTGATCTGCACACACTTTAGTAAATATGATGAGTGCATGAGCATTAGTAAGGTTGACTGTTGCGAGTCTCGCTCGTGGACCTCTATCGGTGGGGTCTTCCGTGGTTTGATCGGTAAGAGCAAAGGGAATCGATTCGGACTACGATCTCAAAGGCCCTAGTTTCTACCGATCAAAACCAGCACCACTGTGGTAAAACGAGGACCCTCGTTGCTGTTAAGCACCGCATACGCGTCCAAATAGAGCAACGTTAAATTAGATCTAAAGACAGAAAAAAGAAAAACAAAAAAAGAAAACATCAAAGAAAGGATCATCCGTCGAAGAATTAGAGATGTACGCTCAGCAGATATCATTGCATCCACAGCCGTTGAACCTCCTGAGTCCGTAAGAGGGCAGGAAAGAGATTCTGGCATAATTAAATTTTCAACGTTAACTGTGATGTATAACCAATATTCTTTAAAGATAATCTAGATCGCGGCAGATACGGAGATCTCATAAAACGGAAAATACGTATTTTATAAGCAAATTTCAATCTTCAATGAAGTTGTGACATCTGATTTCAGCAAAATGCATGTCTTGCGCATACAGCACATATCATCTAAACAAGGCCAAACAAATCATTTGTTTCCTAACAGGTGGTTTGGAAAATATGATCCCATCAATAATCCACCTCGATCTCCGGATCTCAGAGTGCTAGATATGATTCGTACACGAAAAAACTTTTCGGGCAGCAGCCCCACTGCGGTGGACACTAAGAAAGCCATATGCGAGATAGCACGTATCCTCTGTTTGCAAGTGCTGCTTTTTCATTTTGTGAACGCTACTATCCTCTTGTCGTAGATTCGCAGTGCAACAGTGTCGGTAAAGCAACAGTTTTTTTTATCAAAGCTTAACGTAGAAGAGGACAGCATCGCTCCCCGTCGAGCGAGATTTCCGCTCTTCCAGAAATCGAGAACGCTCAGTCATTGTATGACGTTCAACCCAAAGTTTTTCTGTGCAGAAGTATGGAATCAATTCAGTCTCTCGATAATTTTCAAGCAAGAATGCAGATGTATATTTTGTAAGGCAAACTACAATTTGGACTCTAAAACATTCGATTCAAAGTTTTTATTGCATATTTTTGCATTTTAATATTTTTAAAAAAAGTGTAAATGTAATATTCTCTCAGATAAAAAATTTCATGACATTTGTTTATTTTCATTAAAATTTTTCTCCATTTTCTTTAGAGTGCTATTTATTATTTGTTTTACGAATTCAAAACTTAAACGCATGAAACAGAATTTTGTATCATTTCTTTGAACTTTAGAAAGGGCACTGATAAATGTTGGCAATAAAGCTATGAAATTACAGAGAACTGTTAGATAGCATTGCTATTTTTTCAGCTATCCGATTCTGAAATTTAAAATGCGCTTCTTGTGAACCAAATTAGAGCTCAAATGTAAAGATCATTCCACGGTCAAAAATGACGTAATTCTAACAAATTTTCGCGCGAAAATATTACTACTTTTCCTGCATGTAATTCGGATCGGCTACAAAAATATGCATGCGGTATTAAAGAAATTAATTTCAAATCAGATAATTCACTTTTCAGATCCTTGAAAAAATTAATTTTCTAGATTTGAATGTAGGGTGGACTGGTCCTGGACAAACGATATATTTAAGATGAGGAACATTGTAAATACTTAACAGGCCTTTTTAATAATATGGATTTAATACTATATATAATAAGTTTTTTTTATTTAAACTTTGTAACGAACGCTACAGTCCTCTCTCTCATTTAGCCAATTATAATTACACATTTTCTAACCGATATTACACTTTTACAGGTGCCGAGGAGAGCAGACGACGCGGGGGGCGCTGAGGTAAGAGAGAGAGAGAGAGAGAGAGAGGGTTGGAGAGAGAGAAAGCGGTGTTGCGAGAGCGCGGTGTCGCGCTGATTGCCTCGTGCCTTTGACCAAATCTTACCAGTCCTTTGCATAGCCCGTTTGCCTTTTGCTTCGTGTGTGAGATTTTCGGATTGCGGATGTGCGTGAGCGTCCCGTTCAGCGCCCGATTATTTTCCGAGCTGCAACGAGAGAGCAGACTTCCCGGCGGAGAGATTCGCAGCGTCGTCGCGTCGGAATTGTAAGTGCTCCCTCTGGGCGATTTTTCAATTTACTTTCTATCTCTCTCAATCTCCCTCGCATCGTGCCGCTCATCTGGCCGCCTCGCGCCTGCTACTTGCGATTCGCGTTATTAAAGCTATTTTCGTTTTCTTTATGTTTTATTATTTTGTCATTAAACCACGTTCTATATTTTAATTACGTTGTTGTTTTAATTACGTGTTGCTCATTTCTTAGCCAACTTTCCCGAGAGTACCGTTTTGAGCCTCTTAGCGGCAGCAGCGCAACAGAGGAGAGCTGGCGATTACGCGAGAAGAAAAGAACCACTACCACGTTGTCGAGAGTGTCCGGCACTCGTTCCCTTTTGTATCGTTTTTGAGTGTCGATTTTTCATTTACTAAATTTATGCAACGGCTGAGCAGCCGACCGTTACAGGTTTGTAATTCTAAAGATAATAGATCACCAAAAGTAACTAAAACGTTACCAAAATATCCAAACAATCAAAACAACCAACTGCACATCTGATTGACACTCCATAATTTTACAAAAAAAAGAATTTTCGTTATCTTCATTGATTTAACTACATATATCAATCAAAATTTTCCATAAGAATATAAAAAATTTATTTTTAAGCTCAAACTGAGAAGCATTTATTATTTTATTTTTTTCACTCTTTTTAATTAAAATTTTTTTTTCATAAGTTAAGTAATAATAATTAAGGAATCATATAAAATAAAAGCAAATATTTTTCAATTAGAACATTTTTTAAGTAAAATATAAAATAAATTTTTGGCTTCAAATGAAGAATGATACGTTTAAAATATTTTTCTATTTAACCCTTTCGTGCACATAAGAGTTACAGCTATGGTGCGGGGAAACTGTTTATATTTTATAGGGTCCCGAGCCGCG
>JAWWEO010019572.1:0-13622 GCA_035582975.1 Ormyrus labotus | reverse complement strand
TTATTTCATTAATTCAATGAAATATATTTCTACGAAATATATTTCATTGAATCAAAGAAATTTTTTTCTCAGTGTACCGGTGTTGTGTGCCCGCGCGGCAGTACCGACTTTTACCGCGCATAATAATGTATTTAAAATAATAATCACGTGACGGGAACATGATGGGATTACCAGTCGTCGGTGAATGGATATAAACGCAAAACGATAAAAAATCTTAATTGCCAAATCGAGAAACCAGTCAAATCCGAGGCGGAGAGGTTCCCACTGTAAATCGTCGCGCATTAAAAAGCTGCATAATTAAAGTCGATCGAATCACTTCGGGCCCGGGGAGAGAGAGACGCGACTTAATAACTCATAAAATTACCGATTTCATTCCTCTGTGTTTCATTAATTTCAAAAGAAATATTCCTCTACCTGGCGAAGCACATCACCGCGCGCTCCTTTTTCTCTCTCGACTTGTAAACCTCGACTCTCTCGTAAAAACGATGTGTATATATATATAAATTCGCCGGGAGATAAAATAGGCGGCTAAGCGAGGCAGAGCTCATAAACAGCCTATAACAAACATGTTTTTTGCTCCTCGCGCCGAGCGGTTTAATAATTAAACGGCGACTAAAGGCGCCTGCTCGCACTTAACAGGTACACGCGCCGTTACAAGCCGCCGAGAAGCGCGTGCCGCCGTGTAGCGCACTTGCTGATCAATAACGCGCGAACCCGGCTAATCGAACGGCGATATATAAATTGAGCGAGCCGCGGCCCGGATGCGTGTATGTGTAAGGGGAGTATATAAACGTGCAGCGACGTAAAAATAGCACGTATATATCCCATTAAAACGACGCGAATGATTCGAAAACGTTTTCTTTCCCGACGAAATAAACGTACCGAGCAGTTATCCGAAAAGTATCGGGGATAATAAAGGCGAGAGGCGCATTAGGAATCGGGCAGCGTGTGTCTTTCCCGTAACGCAAACAGCTCGCGCGCGCAAACAATGAGTGTTTTGGCAGAGCCGTCGAGAGCCGGTCCGGTCTCTCTCTCTCTCGGACACCTTCGCGCGGCAGTCGAATACATTATTAAAGTGCGTGCGTGCGCGCGTACGCGCACTTTCAAGGAACGCCGTAATAATCCGTAATGATGTAATCGATCGGTAAACGCCTCTCGCGAGCACGCATATATATACCAGTTGTAAAACTCGCTTCGGAATCTGTGCTCGCCGCTGCGCGGCCTAGGATTTTCAGTTTTTTTTCTTTTTAGATCGAGAACCGAAAATTCCCTGTTATTATGTGGTACCTTTCCATTATAAATTCAAATTCAAGACGGAGAGAGAGAGAGAAAAAAATCTGTTTACATTCCGCCGTAATTTCAATTGAACGCTCGGCTTTTCATCCATCAACGTTTTCCTCATTGACAAGTAACAATTTTCATCCGACTCCGATAGAAAGTAGTACGCTTTATAGTCGCTCGGAGAGAGACCAGTTTCGGATTGTTGTCTTGTGTAAGGCCTACATTTAAATCAATTTTATGTGCATGCATTTATTCCTCGTATATATCTCTCTCTCCGGCGGCCGCCGGCCGGTAATGGAATAACAAAATGCCATTGTAAAAACTTGTTTATGTAGGAAATATCGGTTCATAAGCCGTCGAAAGAAATCTCGAAGAAAACAGCATCGACCGAAGACATTGGTATAATATTAGTCGAAGCAAACGGGAGGCAAAGAGAAAAAGAATCGTCCGGAGGCTCCGTAATTATAATCCCGGGAGATATATCCAGCTCCACACGCAATATATGCTTCGCGCTTTAAAGGGCACATCGGTGGCTCGCCCGCCATTTTCCCCGCGCGTCGCGGTATTTCCGAGGTTTTACGATCACGCGCGCGTGCCCGACGTAGGTGCATCGTCGCGCGTTTAGGCGTCCGCTTGCGCGGCTTTCTCTTTTTATAGCCCCCCGTAAGCCCAGGCGACAAGAAGCGCGGCGGCGGCGGCGGCGCCGGGTTTGAAAGCCGCGCACGCGCTTCGCACGTGGAGCAGTCGCTCTGTACCTCGTCGGAGAGGAGTTATTGCGCGGGGCGAGGAAAGCTCAAACGCTGTACAGTGGCTCTCCGGCCTGCATCTCCGCGTGCACGCACAGCCACTCTTTCGCTCTCCTGCAATATTTTCTATGTACTAAAATTGTAACTAGGCCGCGCGGCGCGGCGTCTAATTTTCCTTTCTTATTTTCGGGTGACATCGGGAGGGTAATGGGAATGCCGCTGCCGCCGCGAGGCGTCAATTCCAACGGAGATGCGGTGTAATGTATTAATAGGATGCGCCTCGTCGACTGGCCCGATTTTTAAAAAAATATAGCCGGTGTAACGACCCTTCGAGTGCTTAATATAAAGATAGCCGGAGTGCCCGCGACAATTTCGTAAATAGAAGTTGTTCATTCGTTTTTAGAGGTGGGGGAGAGAGAGCGCAGTAAAAAAGTGCGGCTAGGCACTTTTATTCGGCAGGAAACGACATTCGGATTCCGGGTATAATGTGTGGCCTCTTCAAAGAGATCGGATTCTGCCGTGGGCCAGAAGATGTAGAAGAAGAAGGGCGCTCGCGATCTCCGAGCGAAATAACGGCAGTAAGGAGTTTATAATCGCGCACCGACAGTCGAAAATTCGCCTGGCTCCTTTTTTCTATTTAGGATATATAACAGCCCGTAAGAGTGCGAAGCCGCCGCCGCGTAGAGCCCGACACAGAGAGAGAGAAATATCCGTTAGGTGAACGTGCCTTGGGCACGGCTGAGCGATAGCGTATAGACGTGGAAGGTAAATTTAATGCGACAAGTTGGCCCGCGGAGAAAGAAGGAGAGGCGATCGAGTTACCCACGCGCGCTCATGCGAGAGAATATTTCCGAAGCCGCGCGCAACTGTGTGTGTGTGCGTGTGCCTGTGCGCCGCGGACAGTGTCGCATGACGAGTTTCGAGCACCGATTACCATTAATTCCGATGTTGCGCAAACGTGAAATTCGACTGTAATGACCTCAGCACGGCAACGACGGCGGCGGCTCTCCGTAGATGGAGGATTCCTTTTTTTTTTCTTTTTGTTTCCTTTTCTCTCGCCTGGCAGGCGCGGCGTTCGTTTAAGGGCAGCAATGGGAAAAATTTCCGGCCGCGCGCGCTCCGCAATTGGGGTTTTACCAGATTTAGCGCTGACTCAATCTCGACGCGCGCAACGAGCAATGAGCCTCTCTCTCTCTCTCGCTCGCTCCTTCCGCTCGCGAAAATTTTTAGCGCGCCTCGAGCGTTCATCACACGCCGATTCTCTTGAACTCTCTTCTCAAATCGTTTTTATGTAAGGATATCAAGGCTCTCCGGCTTCTTGACTTTCGAGATTTTAACGCGCCGAGAGCGGCGGGGGGGGGGGGGGGATATTGACTAATACTCAGAAGCTAGTCGTTATTATAGGCCGCGCGTTAAATCTATACTTTTTTTTCCAGAATTTCGAGTACTGTTATTTTTGCTTATATACATCCTCAACGAGGTCAATCTGCACTTTGGACATTTTGCTAAAAATATTCGACGATCCTCGAATTTTATACGGAAAAAGAAAGCAAACTCTCTCGAACAACGATACATTTGCATGCAGACGCCGCAGCTCTCGGTTAGAAAAATGACACAAGCGATATTCGGTAAACACAAGAAGCTCCCTCGGAAGCGTCAGCAGGCGCGCGCTTCGAAAGACGTCGACAGCAAGTCACTCGGGCATCGATACGCGTGACGAGGCAATTTATCAATTTTATATACTATATAATATATTACGACGAACCGAGGCTCTTTGCTTCCGATCTCGCACTAGGAGGTCAAAGCACCTCGTGTCAATAGAGCGGGCTGCCGCGTGCCGGGGCCGCGGCGGGAGACGACTTCATTCATGCCGATTGACCACACACGAGACCGCGGCCGAGAGAGAACGGGACGGAATTTCCCCCTTCGAACGCGGTACGGGCTCGGCTCCGATTCTCCCGATGCTCGCGGAGCTGCGATATGCGATGCGAATCTCATTCTTACGGATGAGCTTTCCCTATTGCGAACTTTCGCGCGATGTGAAATTGAACAAAGGCGGGGTTTAATATATAACGAACGAACGACAGGGGAAAAATTCTTACTGCAGAGAGAGAGGAGTGCATTGCGGAAGACGTTGCGTTGTATTAGAAAAGCTCGAAATAAAGCCTGCAAAAGAGTACAAAGACCGGAGAAGGAAAAAGAGAAGGTGAAATATAGGCGTCGCTCGATCTCCCCGGAACATTGCCGCATTGCGTGGTCGCGCGTACATGCACGCACATACTCGCGCGCGCGCGGAAAAAGGCGTTCCAGACGCGGGGCCCTATATACGGTAACCCGGCCACTGGGCGTCGGACAATTCTCGCTCATAACGCGCCTATAATAGTCGCGCGAGATAATGCAATTGACGGGGAGATTAACGGAGGACGGAGCGAGAGCGAGCCAATTACGGGAGTGTACGCGCGGTATAAACGCGCGCGCGTACGTATGACCTATAGCCGCCGAATATTGTATCGATCCTTTTCTCGGGGGCCGCATTGCGCTAGAAAAATGTACGTTAAACGCGGGAGGCGGCGGTTAGCCGTCCGATTCCTATTTATGCATCGGAGAAAAATGGCCGCGGTTAATGAGCGAACTGAAATTTTCGCTGTAGCTGCAGTGTAGCCCGAAACTACGAGCTGGAATTCGCTCAATCTCTAGACGGAAATCCAGCCCCGGCCCGTAATAGCCTTATTCGGAGTCGTAATTATTTCTCGAAAAAATCCGCCATTACGTGTCGGGAGCGACTCGTAAAAGTCGCGCGTTACGCGCGCGAGAGAAATTTCATTCGCGAGAACCACATTTTGCGAAATTATTTGTTTTAGCGCGCTGCCTTTTTTTCTTTTCCTACCGAGAGACAAGATGTAGCGCTATTACACGCTCGCGCCGCCGAGTAATAAGGAGTTTCGCGCGGTAGTTTTCGCTTTCGAGCCGCCTGCACGTGCCGGAGTACGTGCTGAAGAAAGAGGCAGCAGCGGCGGCGAGAGCGCGGAAAGGGAGAAAAAAAAAAGAGGCGCGCGGGCGACTTAAAGAGTCCAGTCATCTCTCTCTCTCTCTCTCGGGCCGAGAGAGCCCGACTTGGCCTTGATCTTGAAAGAGAGGGACGGAGCATCGACAAGGTGCACCGCGGGAGCCGAAAATGAGCCGGCACACTCGGGGCCCTCTTTTGGCTGCGCGCGCGCGTGTGTGATTTTTCACTTTCAAACTCTCCTGACTCGCGCCCGGCTCATTCGCTTTCAATAGAGAACAAATTCCCCGACTCTCCGCGCAGTCCGCGCGCGCACAATGCCAAGTGCACGCGCACACCTTATTTTTTTTCTTTCGAGCGTCCTTTTTTTGTTTTGTGCTTCTTCCTCGGCTCCTCGAAGTGGGAGAGCCGAGGAACACGCGGAATTTACTCGAAAAGCCCGTGGCGCATTAATTTGTTGAATAAAAGTGAATCGCGGCGAACGAGACTGCTGATCAAATAAGCCAGCGATATATATAAAGGAGCTATAAATTGCAACTAGAAGCATAAATTTGCATTTGAATTTTTCGACTCGAAGTCAAAAGGCTCGATTCATATTTTCTCTACCCCCGGCGGCAATAAAATTGCCTCGAACAGTTAAAATTGCTTTTTGAATATCAATAAAACATCGGGCGCCTTCATTGTTCGGCGCAAAAAACAAAGTAGCAGCGGAATATTAAATAATCGCATTTTAAAGAGCGCGCGCCGCGCGGCGTGTCCCCGCGCTTATAACTGTTTCGCGGTGCATATTTATAAAACGTGGCATGCCCATACCCGGGGGATTTGCATATAAAGGGGCTTATGCAAAATTACGGAAAACTTTTTTGCGAGCCGCGCACAAAGTGTGTATATGCAGAAATCGTGCGATTCGAGCGAAAAGCATATAATGGCACCTTTTCCAATAGGCGAGTTTGACGGGAGGTTTTGAAAGTTAGCGGCGAGGTATATCGCTTTTGCGAGCGACGCAATTAAAATGAGAATCGGCCTTTTGAAAAGAGCTTACGGCGACAGTTAAAAAAAGGGACTTTTCTCGGAAGGCGAGAGAGCAGCTCTCCGGGCTTTTACAAATTCAAAGTCGCGCAATGCCGAAAAAGACAAGGACACACGAGCGTCTTGTTGCTCGTACCGTTCGGCGGGAGGAGGGTGGGGGGAGAGAGAATGCGAATGCGAGCCGCGCGCCGAAAAAGCGTCGAAAAAGCCGGAGAGGCGCGTGCGCTTAGTGCTTGCCTTCCTCTATCTCTCTCTCTTTCTCGAAGCCGCGCGGCATAATGGCAGCGTGTTTTCGTCTAATGTACTTTTTGTGATGTCCTTGATGGTAGGAGTCTGCGAATGCAGAACTAGAGGGCCTCGCGAGGCCAAAGGGGCCTCACCAGCACCTTAACTTTTCGCCTCCTCCACCTCCTCCTCCTCCTGCCTCCTGCCTCCCTCCCTTGCTTCTATATATATCCGCAGACGCACGGCCGAAAAAATGTGCGTGCGCGCACGACCGAGAATTAGGCCCGACCTTCCCTGTCAGCCCCTCCTTTTAGCGGCTATTTATTAAAATATTAATATATTTCTCTCCGTCTCTCGGGCTCTGCATCGGCGAACCGGGGGGGTTGAAAACTCACTCGGCCGATGATTAGCGACACGCGCGCAAAAGCTCTCCGCGCCGTTGCAAGTGCCTCCTCTCTCTCTCTCACACATTCGGCAAGTGCTCCTCGATTCGGGGCCCGGCGTCTGCCTCCAGCCAAGGCCAGCCTTCCCCCTCCAGCACAAAGAGCTCTCCGCGCTCTTTGGGCCTCAATACCATTATATCGCCTGCGCGTCATCGGACTCTCGCGCGCTCCTTCGATATGGCCTGCGAATCCCCGACACGCAGACACATATGCATGCATGCCCGCAGCGCCGTGACGCACAGCTGCAGTACGCCGAGAGAGCCACTTACCGCCGCTGACGCCGCCGCCGTTTTTTCCAACCAATTTACTGAGTAAACAGACCTCTGGCCGAAATTTCGGCGCTTATCGGATATTGAGCCATCGTACATATACTTGCACCGAATCACCGACATTTAAATACCGTTAAAATGTATATAAACTTCCGACCTCTCTGCTCGGGGCTATTTCTAAAGAGGTCTTTCAGGTTTTCTACATTAATGATCAAGGTCAAACAAATTGCTCGGGGGGGCTCTTTGGAACGCCAAGTGAATTATGAACAACGGAAGAGTCACGGATTTTAATCAATTTCTACACGGGATACGTACGTATCGAGAAATACAGTCAATTATTTTCGATTCACAAGCTTTTAAAGCACCCTCGTAAGGCACCTCGGCAGGAACGAGAGAAGCTCAAAATTAAAAGAGTCGCAAAAGAAAGTTTAAAAAAAATTCTGAGGTCAGCGAGCGAGAGATTCGACAAAATTTATCAAAGAATGCGGGAGTGTCAAGGTAAAAAGGGGAGAAATTATTGCAGACGGAGAGGCGGTTAAGGAGAGCTTTAACGCGGCGTCAAAAGCCCCCCTCCCGAGAGTCTTGAGGATTTTTGCAAAGAGAAACGAAAAAAAGAAATAAAGCGAGGAGGAAAGGGGTAAGACGAGTGGGGCTTGAATTAGAAGAAGGCGCAGACACTACCGAAGAAGCAGCAGCAGCAGCAGCCAGGTATTTCGGTGATGTGAGAGATCAGCAATAGAGAGAGAGAGAGAAACAAAAAAGGGCCACGAGGAGGAGCGCGAAGAGGCGAGGAGGAGAGAAAAAAGCGGAAAAAAGTCCCCGAGACATGTTGGATCCCGGCTTTACAGGACGACTTTCGACTTTTCGGCCTTTGGTGTGCGTTTATTATCCGTGAAACTCCTGCACATCCACGCAGCCGCGGTCCCCCGGCGTTTCTTCCATTTCTATATACGTTTGCTTCGTCTTAGAAACGTTTTCGATCGCGAGCGCAATGGAAGCCGAGTGCCAAGGCGTTATTCGCAAATGGCTTCGAAGCGGCCGTGTCGTAAAGAAGGCGCGAACGCGGTTCGCAGAATGTTTATGAAGCACTGGCACAGAAGAACACTGGATGGAACTTAATCAATTAGCTCGCGGGAAGCACACCGGGAACTATTGATTTTTCGCGGCTTCGGCGGGTCGGATGGTGTCGGTAAAGTGTGAAGCGAGTTTCTACCGTCGGATTACCAGGTCGGGACTCGCGCAGAAAAATGTCTTGGATTATAAAAATTCACGAAATTGCCGAGGAGCTCGGTTACGGCGGTTCCGGGAAGCAAAGGTCGACCGCAAAAATTGGCGGATTTAAACCCTTTTGATATTCGCCACAGTCCTGGGCTGTCGGCCGATGCAAAAGTGATAAGGGAGAGAGAGAGTCAGGGGGCTATTGAGAAACACCTGTCGGAAGTATAAATACCTAGAACTGTGCGCGGAGCGTCTACGAAAAGATAAAAAGGAAAGGTATAGGAGGAGGGAGAGAAGGGCCCTGGCGCGGAGCATTATATTAGACTCGTCTGCCGTCGTCTCGGCGCGGTGGATGGTTCCTTCTATTTTTTTTTATCCGGCCCTCGAGCGTCTTATCCCGGGCGCGTGCGAGGAGCACACCACGCAGCTGCAGAAGGCGTGAGCTTAGGCACACACAGGCAGCGCTTTCAATTGTTCGCAACATGGCGTCGCCACCGCCGCCGCCGCCGCGACTAGGCACACTCGTTATCCTTGAAGCTCCTCTTGCTCTCTGGCATTTCTCTTTTTCTCTCTCTCTCTCTCTCTCTCTGCTCTTTTTTCTTTTTGTCTTAGCGCGCTTAGCGATCTAAAAGTCAGGGGGCTAGAGCGGAGAGAGAGAGCAGGGCCAACAAAGCCCAGCCGGATATACGGATGGGAGAGATAAAGCAAAGTATGGAGCGGGAGAGAATAGAAAATAGTTCGAAGGAGAAGAAAAAAAAGGAGCGAATGCAAATGGTGCAAAACCGCTCGGCCGCTCGGCGAGTATGACCCGCGGGGCCCTGCCTGCAGTCATCATAATAGCCGGACAATAAAACTCTTGCCTTATTGTTCGCCTTCTTTCCCTCCTTCTTATCGCGCTGTCTCTACGCCGCTCTTTGTCCGCGCTCCGAGAACAATATATTTCTAATTAACATATCTAAGCTTAATTCATCTTTTCATCCTCCTGTGTTATTACTTTTTTTTTTTATTTTCGCATTCGAGACGCAGGAGGCGAAACGGCGGATTCGCCATGCTGAAATACGTTTCTTTAGAAAATTCCTAGAAAAATCGAATCTAATAGAATAAATTGAAGATGGCCGCGGCCGGATAGCAGATGTTGTGTGCAGCGCCGGGCTCTCTCTCGGCTTTTATGAAAGCCCGCCACGTAACGAGGGACCACCCAGCGCGAGAGACGAATCGCGACTCGTGGGCTTATTGCGCGGCTTGCACGCTCGGGAGGACTATAAGTGACTCTGCGAAACGCGTCCCCTCTCTGGCTCCCCGTGAGCGTCGAATTTGCGCCGGAGGAGGAACCGCGCGCGCGCCGCAAAAATTGACCAAAAAACGCGTGGACGATGTCGTTGAACGCCTCAAGGCGAGGACGAGCTTGCACTACCTGTGTAAGAAAGGATGCCGAGGAACAAAGACTGCAAACCGGGAGCGTTATTTATTGGGCGCGGGTTTATACTTGGAATCGTGATTAGTTATTTCAATGTATTTTAATCTATTTTTGTTACTCGTTATATTTCTTAACTTACGTAGTGATGGTAATAAAATCCACCATCTCGGATTTGCCTATGAATCGAGCGTACCACTTGTTTCTTTGTTTCTTATTATTAGTTTTATACGAAATGAGTTTTTGTGAATAAAAATAATACTTTGTTTTTTGTGAATTATTTAAATAAAAGTAATTCTTTTATTTATGTGAATATATCTTTATTTTACAGCATTGTATTTTAAGTATGTCTGCTCAGTGGGACTGTAGTAAAAGGACACTGACTGACCAAAGTCCCAAGTCCTAACTTAATTCAGCGATAACGCAGTTCAGCGCCAATTCTTGTTGATTCGTTTCTTTAAACAAAGTAAAGCTAGACTTGTAAACTACACGGACCTTTCAGAAGAAACAACTTAAGATAAAAAATATCAATTTAATTTTGGTAAAAGATGAGTCATCATCGAATCAAAAAGGCAACACAAATAGCATCCAAAATTATCTAAATGCATTAGGTGCAACTGAAGCCACAGATTACTCTCTTTGGTAAACTACAAAACACACATTAAACATCCGCAAAACTTCTAAATAAACCTCCGCACTCCTAAATAAACCTAGCAATTGGAAGCTAGGCAAAAACAAACAGTGGCAAAGTAAGTACGTTTGCAGAACACCTTAAAACGACGAACCCTCAGCATTATTTTTGAGCGTGGCGCAAGCTTTCGATCAAGTCTGGTATAATTGACTACTCTATATAAATTAAGAGAAATTTTAACACCTATCTACTTACTGCCAATTTCTTGAACCTTAACTTAAAAATATATTAGTAGGATGTTCCGAGTAAAAACTCATGATACAACAACACACCTTTTTAAATTAAATGCTGTCGTTCTACAAGGATGGTTTTTTCATCTTGCCTGTGTGTCTACGATTAAGGTTGTCAGTATCGTACGGACCATGACCAGTCAGCAATCCGTGGTCGAAATGCACCAAAATTTAATTTAGCTATCATTTTCCCGTTTCAGGTGTGTAGTTTTTTAAGTGTTTGTTATATCGCAGGCCGCCTGATGAAGCGTTAGTATATGGATTCATCAATTCCCTCCAGTCAATACGAAGAAGAAAGATTCTAAAGAATTCGCGGAGCCAATCAACAATCACTCCGATAATTTGTCATGTATCTGAATTTTTGAGGATCTATTCCTTATAATCTTTTCTACAAAAATTATTCAGGTCTTAACACGGCAAGCGAGATGAATTTACGAGTTATTTATCATCAAAATTTTTACCTTTTTAACTCGGTTCTTATGGAAAAAGCAGTTGCGGCCCAATATTTTTCATTACTGTAAGAATTGAATAATCTATTTTCCTTTAACTGTTTCAATAATTTGTTTTTAATATGGACTCAAAATTTTAACATAATTATAAATTTTATCTTCTAAATTGAGAGTGTGAATAGGTTTTCGTAGAATCTGAATGTCAAAAAAGACATTGTGAAAGCTATATGAATCTCATGAAAAAAACATTGTAGCACCCTTTCTGTCAGGAAACGTTTTTTCTCTGATTTTTACTTTTGCTTACTCTAGTTTCCGTAAGAAAATGAAAACTCGAAGATGCACGGTTGCCAAATCGTAGAGACCTGCGCAGAAGGACTATTTTGGACTTTCTGCATCGGAAAGCAACCCCAGCTGTACTCAACTTATCTATGACTTCAAACAAGGGACTTCAAAGCCCGTATGGATTTGATTTATGTTTAAGATGAGCACGACTGCACCTGGTGAACTACTTTAAGGAGGCAAGTGCACGGTTTGAAGGTTTGCACAAGAAAGAAGTGAAGTCTCCAGTTCCACCGCATTTTATGAATGCTTGAGATGGCATCCCCACTCTACGTCCCCCCCTCCTGTCGTTATCCCCACTCTGGTCCTTGGAGACGCCGCTGTAAGCGCCTTGCTAAGCGCAACAGTTTGGACAATGCTTCGAACTGATTTTGACACTATGCTTTCTCATAGAGAACATAGAAATAATCAAACAATTAATCTATATAATATTAAAGTTCAAATGTCCGTACGTCCGTCCGACCAGTCTTCTGTATATTATTATATTATTATATTAGTGAATCGGAAGTGAATAGAAAGTGATTAGAAAGTGAACCGGAAGTGAAAAAGAGTTGGATATAAGAGCGAGCTTCAGCAAGCGAGATTTTTGCTAGTTTATAATATAAATAGAATATGACGAAACAAAAATATTAATATTTCCTGGGAAAAGTAGAAAATAAAAAATTTCACCATTTTATCAATTACTTAAATAACCATTAAATCGAAACTAATCTATAAAAGTACTTGAAATTTTAAAGCAGGCTCATAAGAATTAAATGAACCTTCTGTGCAAAATTTGAAGCGAATCCACGGTGCTGTTTCAAAGTTGTTAAGGGGGAAGTACTTACATACATACATACGTACATACATCCCGAAATTTTTTAAAATTAATTGTTTGGAATACCTGAACCTAAATATGTGCTTTTACGTCAAAATGGGAAAAACGAAAAATGTTCCCGTTCCAAAGCTTTCTCTACGGGAAAGAAAAATGACTGCAGCCGAATCAGTAATTCGATAGCAGCCTTTCAATCACGGTGAACATTAGTATACTGTATTCAAAAATTTCATGCACGTTTAAACATTTTTGTTAAAAAATTTTAGTAAAAATATTAAATCTTTCGCAAATTTTAGTATAAATTACAGTAATTTTCACCTTGAATCAAACACTGTTCTCGAATTACTGATTCGAATTACTTATATTAGTCATTTTTCTAAAACGCTATCAATACTGCCCTGAAAAAAAACTGAATACAAATAAATGGTTACTTGAATAGCACTACTTTTAATTTAAAATTTGTTTATTTAAATTGATTAGTATTATACAAATAAATATTTCTTTGAATTCAGTTTTTTTTTCAGAGCAGTTTTAGTCTGTTATGTCTGAGAGAAGAAATATAGTAAAAATTACTATACTTTGTAAGAAATTTTACTATACTGTTGATAAATTTTTTTATAAAATATAGTCATTTTTTTAGTTTTGACAGTCTGTGGTAGCCTTACTAGGCATTATGCTAATTTTTACTAAACTTTTCTCGTAATGTACGGTTTTACCATGGCGCTATAGTACTAAAGCAAGTAGGTAAGAAAGGTAATAAAGGTAGAAGTGTAATAAACTCAGTATGGTTTGGATTAGACGAATGTTTGTACCAAGTAAAAGTGACAAAATTTGTAGACCTTCGTGAAGATGGTGCTTAGAAACAATTACTCAGGTAAAATTTCTAGTCGAAGGGCAGCTGTCTAACATGCAAAAAGAAAATCTTAGACGCCTATTAGGTTTAATCTAAATACCCTGTTGTAAATCTTTCTTTTAGGACTTCAATAAGCTTATAAAAGAAAGTTCTAAATCTTTGTTCATGCTTCCCACTGCTGTACTTTCAATTGTACTTTCAGGTATTCTTAAAAATAAATATTTTCTGTAAATAGGATTGTAATTAAAAAATAAAATACTGAAATTTCACTTGCTATATACGTACATTCCCACCCAAAAGTTCTTGCTCACCCGGTCTAATGCTTGATTTTTCAAAAGTTCTGTGCGCAATCGTAAACGTTTTATTTTGACTTCAACTTATGGGTCATCACTTTTTTAAGAGAGGGTTTTTTGCAAGATTATCGTAGACAAATGATTGGGAGAAAAATTGGAAATTATCTCTGGGATTAGTGGCCTTTATTTTTGCTTCCTCCTAATTTTTGGAATTGTTCGAAAAATCGGTTATAATTGTATTTTAAGTTGTCAGGAACAAGAATAAATGGTTTTTGAAAAATGTCTGTATGGATGTGTGTGTGTGTGTGTGTGTGTGTGTGTGTG
>JAWWEO010019571.1:0-11137 GCA_035582975.1 Ormyrus labotus | reverse complement strand
ATTTATTTATTTATTTATTTATTTAGAATTCCAGAGTTAGCAAAATAACACTTACAGATAGTTTCCAAGTGATATTATGTAATATACCAGAAACACGCCGCAAAATCCTACAGAGGAAAATAATATTTCCTGTTCGCAGGTCCGGATTACATTAAACTTATACTAAAGCTGGTCAAATTCATGTATGTACCAAACTCATTAGAATCATCCAGTCATACAATACTCCCACACACAAAATACACGCACACTCATATGATTCAAATAAAAGTTTTATTTTTTTTTTGGCTCCTCTTTATGCCTAATTATTATAAATAATTCTTTAAACAATAAATACGTACACATAACCACCCAACACAATCCACACCACCTCTGGCTGCATGGTTGTCGGGCCTACTCATTTTTTGGCTTAAAGAATTGTTTAAAATTAATAAATAGTCCCCCAGGCTACCTGGTTTTCGAGGCTACTCATTTCTGCTTAAAGAATTGTTTATAATGAGCAAATACTCCCCCGGGTCACGTCGTTATCGGGCATACTGTTTAATTGCTTAAATACCAATTTATAATTTTGAAATATTTCCCCAAGCTACGTGGTTCTCGCGCCTACTTAGTTTTGTTTAAAGAATTGTTTATAATGAATAAATACTCCTCCGGGTAACGTGGTTGTCGGGCCTACTCATATTTGCTTAAAGAATTATTTATAATTAATAAATACTCACCCGGGATGCGTAGTTGTCCGTATTATTTTTGGCTTCTTTGATTATTTTTTCTAGTGTTTTGTTATATTTTTTATATTCATTTTTAAGTTGTGTTTTCTGGTTCTTTTCTCCATGCTTTATATAATTTTTCTTTCTTTTTACATGATACCATAATGGCACTTGTTATCCAGTTTTTCCTCGGACTCAGTTTCTGTGTTTTATTGGTAGCAGCTTCAACACATTCATTAATATTTTTTATAAATACGTTTATTGCTTCATCTGGTTCAGTTGTATTTAGTATATTGTAGAAATCTATATTCTCAACCAATCTATTTAGTTTTTTATAATTAATTTTGCCTATATTAACAGTTTCAGTTTTTGTACTCAAAGCTTTATCCATAATTATAAAAAGTGGAAAATGATCAGTAAATGTATTTTCTATTTTACATGTACCATAACGAATTTAGTTATTATATTAAAAAAGTTTTTCTTAATAGCTTAATAGACTCGAGAATCCTTTGAGAAACCTGAGTAATTTTGAGACATCGCGAGTAATGTTTCAGAATCTGGAATAAACTTTGAAAATCTCAAGTAATCCTGGGAGAAATCTTAAGTAATCTTTGGGATCCGAATCTCAAGTAATCTTTGAAAATCTCAAATAATCTTTGAAAATCTCAAGTAATCTTTAATAATTTTGGAGTATTCTAACAGAAAATAAAGATTAACATTCGTCGCTCGTTGCGTCTTTGGAATTATGAAAGAAAATACTATAAATTTCTCCAGAGTACTCTAGATTCCTTGAGATTCTTGTAGATTACCCGAGATTACCGTTTGGATTCCTAAGATTATTTTTGGGATTTATCGAGTATGAAGTCCCTCAAATTATGGAGTCCCCCGAGCTACGTGGTTATTAAGCGCACGAGTTTATTGTTTAAAGAAGTAGTTGAAATGTTTTAATACTCCCCCGGGCTAAGTGGTTGATGGGCGTATGTATTTATTGTTTAAAGAAGTAGTTAAAATGTTTTTATACTCCTCCGGGCTACGTGCTTTTTACCAGGGTAGTTGTTCTTTGAAAAGATTGAGTCAGCTAACAAATACGTAAATTTTTTTAATCTGTCTTTTCAACGCAGAAGAAACATTTTACTTTTCCTCTAAACATGTTTATGTTTATACCTTCATAAAGGGAATTATTCTTAAAATAAATTTTTCGCCTATCAAAGTATTTCTTTAATTAAATGGATTAAATATAAATTTAGCGACTAGTGGTTAAAACTCAAAATAAAGAGCTTGATATCTTTTTTAAATGAATGTTAAATATTACTTTTTTGAACCTTAAAACAAATATTCTTAATTAATCAAATTAAATTAAATATTTCTTTTTTTTATTCTTAACAGTGGTTATCTAGTCTATGGGACCGACCACTTTTCATTTTTGTGGGCCAGTGCTATTTTTCGAAAATCTAATGGACCTAATGCCATTTTTTATGACATCCGAATTGTCGCAACCTTACAGACACTCCACAGATTAATTTTATTACTGAGTATATAATTGTCAGTCTGGATTCTTTTAAGGATGTTCAATGGTATCACGCGGGAGAGCAGGAAAACGGGGTCGCGTCTTTCCTGAGGCGATTCTCTACTCTCCATGCAGCGACAGAACTCGGCGTTTGGTTAACGTTTTTAGTTACTTCTTCTGGAAATGCCAAATAAGTGCTTGAGGAGTCTCATAGATTACACGAAGTCATACAAAATGACTTGAAATTTTTATGTTATTCCTTAGTTATAAATAAGATTACATGTTTTTTTTTCAGAATTTTTTATCGCCACGGTTTTCGAGAAAAAAATTCTTAAAAATTGAACTATTAACATGGGCTCTTATGTAAGAGAGAGGGATATGAACTAAAAAGCTACCAGCTAAAAAGTGCTTTGCCAGGCAATTGGTGCGCCACCAAACGTTCAAAGTGTCTTTTTCTAATTTATATTAAGAAACGGTAATTAGAAACTAATTACATAGCTTTCCGCACTGTAGGCAATATCCAAGTATATTTAAAAAAAAAATTTCAGAAAGAAAGAATTGAAAATGGGGACGTAATCTCGAGGAAACATTTGAAGCTGTAACATTAGATTGGTTATGTTCGCCTGCTGTCTTAAAATTGTTTCCTCCAGATTACGTTTTTATTTTCATTGCTTTCTTCGTAAAGCTTTTTTTGAAATATATTTTGATATTACCTACGAGTGGGAAAGCTTTTTATTTACTGGATTTAAAGTTGTCAATTAATTTTAAATTAATAAATAAGATTTTCATAGTTGAAGGAGGCGCCACAGTCGGTCAGTTCGGACTCTTAAGCGTAAGAATTCGCGATAAAAAACATAGAGATTAGGTTAACAAAGCGATAGTTTTATAGAACAACAATCAAGGAATCCTGGCTGTCAATCGATTACCAGGAATTTGACAAAGAACTAAGGGAAAACGTAAACAAAATATTTTCATCGGCTGCGGAGGGGGCGCACGATAAACGCAGAACCGCTCGCGGGGAGAGAGGGAACCTCCCTTTCTTCGTTTCCCGCTTGGAACCTATGAAATCCCTTAAGGGGTCTGATACGTTTCATGAGCGGAGAGAAGAAAGGGAAGTCCTTCTCTCTCCGAGAGCGGAATCACGTGCGCGTTGTCGGCCGGCCGCCGGCTTCCGAGAATCTGCTTCCGAGAGTCGAGCGACCGAAAAATAATAATGTAAATACTGAACTGTATTTACGAATTCATTTAAATGCCATAATTAAGCAGGTCAACTATAACGTAGCCCGGAAGAGTATTTCTATTAAATATAAAAATATAAATAATTTACTAAAATAATAAATACGTGTGCCTGCCAATCACGTAACCCAGGGGACTATTTATTAATTATGAATAATTTCTTAATTAATAAATACTTTAAATTAATAAATAAATCATTATAAGCAATAAATAGGTTTGCTCGATAACCACCTAGTTCAGGAAATTATTTAAAGGATGTAAAAAATTTTTTAAACGACGAATAGATGCACCTAACTACCACTTAGCTCGGGGAACATTTATGATTTAAAATTAATAAATAAATCATTATAAGCAATAAATAGGTGCGCCCGATAACCGCCTAGTCCGGCAAAGTATTCAAAGGATGTAAAAAACTTTTTAAACGACGAATAGGTGCGTCCAAAAACCAAGTTGCCTGGGGGGGGCTATTTCAAGAATATAAATTATTATTTAAGCAGTAAATAAATACGCCCGTCAACCACGTAACCCGGGGAAGCGTTTGAAATTAATAAATCTTAAGCACCCATCTCTTTGCTCGGCTTCGGCTACGTCCGTAAACGTGTATCGGGCATTTCCGTACACGTGTACGGTTCGGAAGCTTGGCCGCGAGAGGCGGTAGCGATCGAGCGCGCTCTGACTGCCTCACTTTTTCCGGGGGCATTAGCGATCTCCCTATTCATCTCTGCTACAACCACCTATAAAAAACGACAATTATAAGTTTAATGATCAAAAATAGCTAGTAAAAAAGGTGGTACGATGTATGTACGACCGTACTTCAAAGGGTTAATTAACTAAGGAATAACAAAAAAATTTGAAATCATTCTCTATGGTTGAATGAAACGTATGAGACTCCTGAGCAGCTGCCTGCACTTTGCTTCCTTCGTTGTTTTTCTATTCAAAGATTATGATATGTCAATTTTTGGAGCACATCTCTGCACTTTTTGTTGCAAATTCCGGACTTAAAAGCTTCATAAGCTCACCCTTCTATAAGAGCCCATGTTAAAACTTCAATTTTCAAGAATATTTTTTCTTAAAAAGTGCGCGGTCGTAAATTCTGAAAAATTCATGTAATTTGATTTTTAACAAAGGAATAACATGTAAACATTTTAAGTCGTTCTCTGCACTTTTATGAAACCATTGAACATCCTTAATATATATTTTTCATTTTGCCGTAAACTTCTTTTAACAGTTCTGAAAATTCGGGACCTAAGTGATCTCTTTATCATTGTACTTCTTATTTTTTTTAAACAAATATTCCGTACATTTATTACACATTATAAATACCTACCATTAAATGAAATTTTGAATATTACAACGTTATGACAAATAATTTTTATGAGAAGTGTCACGATTGACTTTTCAAACACTTACGTTTCATTTAACGATGGGTGTAAATCTTCTAATACATTTTTTATTTAATTTTATATTCAGATATATATAAGAAGACATCCTCAAGTAGTGAAAATTATGATTCAACAGAAGTAGTAATAAACGACGAAGTAGCAGTTACTGACGTTAGCTACGAAAGTAATGTAAATGATAAGAACACATCGTCAAAGTTTGCTAATCATGAAAACTTAAATACAAAAGAATTTCAAGCAAATGTTATGTTGAGCGATATAGAAGACAAAGACAGTGATAAATCTTGCTCAGATGACGAAGAAGAGTATCCATTTGACTTTGAAACTGAATTTGACGAACGAGATTCCTTTATTGAAGAGAATAACATATCTTCTAATGAAAATTTTATGAACGATTTACGTATTATGTTCTCCGATAGTAACTTAACCGTTTCTGACGTATTGTTAATGTTAAAAGGAATTGAGATAAAATTTGGTGTAACGCGTGAAATGATTAATGCTCTGTTAAATTTTGTAAGGATATTAGCAGGTTCTACTTTTGAAAGCTGGGATTATAGTCCTTATCTTTTTTCCAAAGTTGTCTCCCCACCTCCGGATACATTAAAAAAGCATTATTACTGTACTGCCTGTAATGTTTTACTAGGGGAAACATTATTGTCTTCAACAAAGAAAAGTTCTTTGAAATGTCAGAAGTGCCAAATAGTATATTCCATTTCTTCTCAAAGTAATAATTATTTTATATCTCTAGATGTGAAATTTCAATTAGAAAAACTGCTTAGTCGAAAAGACATTCAAATCTCTATGGCTCGTTATAATGAAAAAGAAAAAATTAAAAAACCACATACAATTACAGATATAACAGATTCAGAATTGTACAAAAAGAATATTAAATATTTAGATTGTATTTCATTCAATTTCAGTACTGATGGAGCACAGCTTTTCAAAAGTTCTAAAAAAGCATTATGGCCATTACAACTGCATCTTAATTGCTTATTAGGGCGAATACGATTCAAACATCCAGTTATAGTCGCATTGTGGCAAACAGAAAAAGAACCGACATCGGAGTTTATGGATATTTTTATGGAGGTTTTGAAAAAAGAATGTGATAAATTACTTTTAAATGGGGTCACATTTGCAAATTACTGGTCCGGCGAAGTATACACTAAAAAGCTAGTTCCATTTTGCTGTTGTATAGATAGCGTTGCAAGACCTATAGTGCAAAATAGAATAAAATTTAATGGTTATTCGGGGTGCAGTTGGTGCTACCATTTAGGGGTGTATTATGGTGGTTCTATGCGTTATCCACTTCTTGAAGAAGATCCCGAATTGAGGACTCACGAGAAGCATTTGAAAAATATTAGTCGCGTTAATGATTGTGGCAAAAGTTCTAAACAGGGATCTGACTGTGGTGTAAAGGGAAAGTGTTTATTGCTACAACTAATGAACTTTGATATTGTGTGGAATTTTCCACCTGATTATATGCACGGTGCATTGATGGGTGTAACTAAGCAGCTCTACAACCATTGGATTTCCCTGTTATCAAAAGCGGATAAAAAAGTATTGGATAAAAGAATGACTAACCTTCAATTATGTAATGACCTTAGCCGTTCTTTGCGCCCTCTACATTTTAGCAGTAAATATAAGGCCTTAGAATGGAAAATTTGGCTCTTATTTGCAAGTGTTCCTTGTTTGCAAAATTTATTAGATAAAAAATTGTTCCAATCCTATTTACTTTTTGTGGATAGTATTTACACTTTATTAAAGAATGAAATTACTAAGGACGATTTAAATCGGTGCGAATACAACCTTCTTAAATTCATCGGAGAATGCCAAATATTATACGGACTGGAATTTATAACATATAATGTGCACTCGTTGATTCATTATTGTGAAAGTGTTAGAAAAACGGGCCCATTATGGGCTAATTCTGCCTTTCCTTTTGAAAGTGCCATTTATCATTTTATTCGTCAAATTAACGCTCCAAATGGCTGCTGCAAGCAAATTGCTGAAAAGTGGTTACAAAAATGTATTTTTGAAAATTACGTTGAAATTAATAAATACAACAATTCTGAATCTGCTTTAAAGTACTGTAAGACTTTATTACAACGCAGAGCATTTCTACAAAATTGCACTGAATTGGATAATGTTACGTTGATTGGGAAAGGAGAACATAATAAAAATATAGAAAAGATTGTTCAAGATTATACAAAAAATAAACACCTGCATGCAAAAGTTTATAATCGGTGCATTTACGATTTATATTATATGCATTCAGCGTATTACATGAGAGTTTCTAAAACTAATGACTCCGTAGTTCAATTGATAAATAAGAAGATAATCCAAATATATTATTTTGTCGAAGGAGATGGAATATGTTACATATGCGGATGTGAATGGATAATATCTAACAATAATTTTAATGAAGACTACACTGAACCAATTTTACGTCACATTTACGAGGTAAAAAGAAAAACGGAGGAACTCGTTATTTACCAAATTAGTACAATTTCACGAAAAGCTATAGTAATTGATAACGGAGAAACCGTATACGTATCATTTCTACCGAATACCTTCGAAAATCATTAATGGTAAATATTTTTTCTACACTCCCTGCGCAAGCTCGAGTTTTCCGCACGCTTGAATAAAAAGGCACGCTTTAAATCAAGCCTTGAACACGTCGTATCAAAAAATATTGTTCGATACACGAGCGAGAAGGTGATTTTTACCTCCTGTTACCTTTTCACCCTCGCTTCGCTCAGGCGAAAACGGTCACACGAGGATGATACATTACGAGGATAGTACATTATGCAACAAGGAGCAAAAGTAGAAGATTTTTCCCGCGGATGAGTTTAAATCTCGCTTCGTTCGGGTAGTAAACGCACCCTCTGCAAAAATATTCTCGTAAGGGCAGTATAATCACCCCCCAAGGGCAAAATTTACTTTCGCCTCGTGTTGCATATAGTATTTTATTCCACTCTCGACTGAAAGACCACTTTTTGGTCCTGAAAAGCGGGGTCGAAACAACTTCGCATTCTGTTAAATAGAGGAATGCGTATGGGTTCTATTCAGGGTTGTTGGAGAAAATGCTCGATGACACCGTGTAGCCAATTTCAGAGTGAAATAACGTAGGAATTATATCTATATATTGAAATATATACATAGGTATACTTTGTGTGTATTTACGCCCTGAAATTGGCTACACGGTGTCATCGAGTATTTTCTCCAACAACCCTGGTTCTATTGTATCTTCTTGTTTAATTCCGTTACGTGCCACTGTGCGAGTGGTGGCGCTGCTAGGAAGTAGTTATTTTGTAAATTCAATTTTTAACATAACATTAATAGTATTTAAAAAATATTATGAGAATAAAGCAGACAAATTTCACAATTGTTCGTGTAGCCAATCGTTCTTTAATTTTCTTGAAAATTTTTTTAAAAATTTTGTTGAAATTTTTTTTTAAAAATCATTTTTCCCGCAAAACTAGTTTTCGGGAAAAATATGCTACTTTCGTCCTGCTTATGAGGGGCAAAAAGTGGGTTTTTCGGTCGGGTGTGGAATATCATCACTTTCTCGCAAGCGTATTGAAATATACTATTACTTTCTGTCAGATGAAGCTAAGTAGTAAAAATATTTTTAAGTCTTCGAAATTAAAAATTGTTCAACCTTTTATCTTTTATAAGAAATAAAATTTACATTTCAATAGAGTAAAATTTACAATAGTAAATTACGCACTTAGTACGCGAAGCAATTATTTGACGCACTCGTGCGAGGATCACTTGCTTTTTCCACATGTTGCGTTAACTATTTTTTATAACTACGTGAGTAAGACGAGATTCAATGATTTAAAATGCCGTAAAATAATATAAATTCTTGACAACTGAGAATCACACGAGTCGAGAATCTGAAGGTTTCACTGTGTAAAGTTATTGAAAAAAATATAAATAATAATATAAAATCATTATTGAAAAAAGGGTTGTTTACATACTGAAAATATGCGTATAAACTGGAGTTTTACGTACTCTAAGGGAGGATAATCAACTGATTTTTATAATATTGCATTGTAAACTATAAATTGATGTTTAATTTTTGAATTTTTATCTACGCGAATGTACCTGGAAAAGATATACTTCTTTAAATTAATAGATAACGTGTGCTTTGACGAAATATTATCAAATTGTAGTAATAATTTTTTTCTATAACTGCAGGTTTATTTTGTACTCTTTTGAGTCAGGTTTTTCTCGGGGGCGAAATTTCTATATTACGTGGTCATCCTCCTGTTTTTACTTTCGCATACCTTGAGCCGTAATTAATAAATATATTTCAATTAAATGATTAGAAACAAAAATAATTATTTCGTTGCACACAAAAAAATGTTTCTATTTTATAGCAAAAAAATTATAATGCATTCTAAAAAGGCAATTTTTTCAAATAAGTTTTTGACTTTCTTTTTCATGCATAAAAGTTCATTGATCATGTTCATTGAAATCTGTAAATTATTATATATATCTGTACCTCATGTTGCGGAACCAAAGATTAAGAATTGTTTAAATAAGTAATAATACAGGGAGAGAAATGTTATACTAACATCTGCAATAATCAATATAAATATTCTCGCAGAGTGACATTGGAGAAAAAAATAACAAATTTTACAAGAAAGTATTGTAATTTTTCCCACAAGTCAGTCTGAGACAACATTAAATTGACTATTGCAATTTTTCGTAAAAAATTTTTCTTCGTGTATATACATACATACATACATACATCCCGAAATTTTTTAAGAAACAATTCTTTAGACTTTCTAAACATAAATATTGCGTTATTTTAATTCTGAAAACTTTTAAATTGTATAGTATTGATTGGTAGTAAAGTACTAAAAAAAGTATATATATATATATATATATATACATTTATAACAAATACTTGTTTCAGGATGGAAAAGTCGATTCAATGGATTCATTTAATGATAATTTCATTAATGCTAAAAATATAAAAAAAGAATTGATTGAAGAAAACATAAAGAAATCTCAGGTATCAAAAAAAGGAAAATCGATCAACAATCAAAGTAATGTTAAGAGCAAACAAATGAATAACGATAAGAAGAAGAGTACCAAAACTATTAATAATAAGACAAAAAAATTAAATAATACTTCAATTGGCAAAGAAAATGTCAAAGAGAGTGAAAATAAATCGAATATTAGTAATGAAAAAATGGAGAAAAGTTCTTCTACTTTAAAATCCGTAAATGATACGATTCAAGAGCAAGATAATATAAATGTAGAGCATATAGAAAAGAATGAAAATATTTTGGAAATGAAGAATAAAAAAATCGAGGCTAGTACTTCATATTTAGACACTGCGGGTTTTGTTATACTCTTTTAAGTCAGGTTTCTCTCGGGCGTGAAATTTCTATATTCCGTGGTAATCCTCCTTGTTTTTTACTTTCGCACACTTTGAGCCGTCATTAATTAATGTATTTCAACTAAACAGTTAAAAACAAGAATAAGTATTTCGTTGCACAAAAAATAGTTTCTATTTTATAGCAAAAAAATTGTAATGCATTATAAAAAAGGCAATTTGTTTCAATAAATTTTTGACTTTCTTTTTCACGCATAAAAGTTCATTGTTCATGTACATGGAAATCTGTAACTTATTTTATATATCTATAACTAAAGCAAGCTTAACAACTACATCGTTAGACCTCTGACCTCCGTACCTCATTTTGCGGAACTAAAGATTAAGAATTGTTTAAATAAGTAATAATACAGGGAGAGAAATGTTATTCTAATCTTTGTAATAATCAATTTAAATATTCTCGCACACTGACATTGGAGAAAAATTTTTCAATAGTTTCTTTCAAAATGTACTTGAGATCTAACAAATTTTACAAGAAAGTATTGTAATTTTTCCCGTAAGTCAGTCTGTGACAACATTCAATTTGACTCTTGGAATTTTTAGTAAAAAGTTTTTCTTCGTGTATATACATACATACAAACATACATCCCGAAATTTTTTAAGAAACAATTCTTTGGACTTTTTAAACATAAATATTGCGTTATTTTAATTCTGAAAACTTTTAAATTGCATAGCCTTGATTGTTAGTAAATAATTATAAAATTTTTAACAAATTTATAACAAATACTTCTTGTAGGATGGAAACGTTGATTCAATAGAGCCATTTAATGATAATTTCATTAGTGCTAAAAATATAAAAAAAGAATTGATTGAAGAAAACATAAAGAAATCTCAGGTATCAAAAAACGGAAAATCGATCAACAATAAAAGTAATGTTAAG
>JAWWEO010019570.1:0-13639 GCA_035582975.1 Ormyrus labotus | reverse complement strand
TTTAAAAAACATTTACTTACTTTTAAAAAAATTCTATTTAAAAAAAATGAACCATCATTTAAAAGACGTTAATCAACTGACCGAGCGTTAGCGAGGGATGAATTCCTGCTAGTTCTTTTATTAAAGTATCGAAAATCAGTAAAGCATAATAGAAAAATGTTTCATAATGTTAAAATAATAATTAAACTATTTTTACAGTGATTTTTTAGTAAACTTAAATTTTATTACTTTAAGAAAATCACATTTTAAGCCGCAACTTTTAAAATTTTGTTAATTTGTGCATCAAAATTTTTTTCCAAGTTTTAGATAAAGTATAGAATCAAAACCCCAATAAAAAAAATTGATTTTTTTTAATTTTTTCGGTATATAACCCCCTTAAATTACTTGATCCAACTGTTTGTTTTGATTGCAGTAATTTTTTAAGTTGATGATGAAGGGGTTATCCACTTGTGTTGGCCGAAAAAATCGAAAATTTTTGTATTGTATTTTCTTAAAGTACATCCTCGTGATCATATATTTTCAAGATTTCATAGAGATCTGAGTCCTAGAGCCAAAATTACAGGTATTAGCAGCGCACTACCTCCGAGTGCGAATCGACCGTGCGTCGCATCCCATTATCAATTCAGTTTTTGCGCTCCGCAGATGAGTTTTCCTTTTAATTTTGGTTTAAAATTCGCTCCTGCAGGCAACTGTTGTACATTTTCAAAAATAACTCTGGAACCGTTTTTATGCTCGCTTTCAGTGCTATGTTCGGAATTCTATCAAGGCTTGATGCTTTGGCGTTTCCTAATCTACCACAGGCATCTAGAAGTTGCTCCTCTGTCACTGTCGGGATTGACTTCACATCATTACATTCTATTAAGAAACGGGTCTCTGGCTGTTGTGGGAACAGCTCTACCACTATCTTTTTCAAAAGGACAGGACACGTAGTTGATGACATTGGCTGGCTTCTCAATCTTGCCATTACCAGTCTGTACGGTCTACCCGACGGATCACTATCGACTTCATTCAAGAGCTCTTCCCAGCATTTCTTCTTATTGCGCTTGATGGCTTTACTTAGCTATTTCATCTCCAGTTCCGCGTAGTTGATTCTTTTCCGTCCACGCTGAGCCAATCGCCTTGCCCGCATGCACTCTTTGCGTATCGAGGAAATTTCACTGTTCCACCAATACACTGATGGAAGCCTGCTGACTGTACGCTTTATACAAATAATTACTTTTCTATGACTAATAATAGTTAGAGAAAATTCAATTTACTTGAAATTTTTATTTAATTTTTTTCAAAACGAAGATAGTGTGAAAAGGTACCACCAGATTAAAATCACCTTTATTTTACATTAATTTTAGCAATATAGTTCAAACAAAATAAAAAGAATTACTTTTCTTTTGCTATTCAAGCTTGTTTTGTTCTTGTATTCATCTGTTTTTTAGGACTTTAAATATTTCAACAACAAAATTTATATTTAAATTTTGTTAGCTGTTCAATAAATTCCAAAATGGTCATATGAAAATAAATTAATAATACAAACGAGATAATAATGGAACAATAAATTAGTTAGGAGGAAGCTATCTGTCAATGACTTGGCAGCGGTTTTTTTTTCTTCCAAGAAAAAATGTTGAAAAACATGTTCAAATGACTTATGGTAATTTATTAAGTTAATTTTCTCAATCTTTGAAGCTTGGTTTTTTCTTTAATGCTAATTTTTTTAGTTTTTTTGAGTGTACAATAACTTATTACCGCATTAACGAATAATAAATTATTTACTTTAAGGAGGTTCTAGCCTTTCATGCGGGAAGCGGGGAGGGGTCCCCTCCCTTCCCGCGAGTGGTCCACAGTGGTGCAAAATCGCCGATTAGGCGGCCAAAATGCAATTCTTTAAATTTCCTTTCTTTTTAACATAATTATCATTTTTGTATTCTTAATACATTTGTGCATGATAATCCGCATTAGTTTAGATGGAAATTTCAATGTACAATTCACATTTAAACTATGAAGTTAAGAAAATCGTAAATTGGTACGTTTTTTAAATTACTTTACACCTTTTGCAATATGTCATGCGCAAATAAAACTAAAATACTTTTACAATTTGTAGATGCTTAATCTACTTAATTAGTATATATTCTTGAAATTCAGCACTATTATTTATGCAACAGAGCACTCAAGATTACCCCAGATACATTTAAGTGTAAGAAAATACGAATTTTTCCTTTCTTTTTTAATAAATTGATAAAATTAATAATGTTTGTCACGCCTTGACCCTTAGGTTGAAGTGTACTCTTCAAGTAGAAGGGTTATCTGAAATTTTCACAGTACAGCCGCTCATATCCGCTCGCTTTTTTTTAAATTTATTTGAGTGTATGAATTTTTTTAAATAATTGTAACGATTCCTTTTAATTCCGGCGGATAGGCTTTAGCGTACGCCAGGGTCGGTTTTTAAGAATTAAAGGAACGGAGTGAGGAAACCGGAGAATGATGTTGTCGACACATATATTTAAGTTTCAACTTATAGTTTATTCCAGCCTTAGTTGGCTAGCCGTAATAACTATTTATAAAATAATACAAAAAAAGAAATAATAGTCTATGAAATAGATCGGTGCGCTATGGAGTTAGTTTCCTCCACTATTTCGCAATCGCGAAATAAAATGCGGTAACTTAAACTTCTGGAATTCATTATTTTACTTCGCGGAAAATATACTTAAGCTTACGGAGAATTAATTATAATAAACGCGGGGAATCGGATTTCCCTTCTGGTCGGTCGGTAATCAGTTTAGCTCCTCGGGTGGAATGAAAAACTGCGGGGAACCTACTCACGGTCGTTTCGACCCGTTGTGTAGACTAGCTGTGGCTCAATAGCGTGGCCACGGTCGTTTTGACCCGTTGACTCCGTTATCAGCCTCCTCGAACTGGTGGCGGAACGGGAGAAGAGGGGATAACAAAAAGTTCCCTGCTAACAAGTCTGTGGTCGTTTTAGCCCACTAGACATATAGCAGCTGCCAGAGATGCAAGTTACGGTCGTTAAGCCCGTTCCCAACGTTACCGGCTTTGAGCTGGTGGAGGATCGGAGTACGGATGAGACGGGTAACGTTCGGGCCGGCGCAGTCTAGAGAGTACGGAACTCCCCGACTGCACCTGTATCCCGGTCGGGCTGCTGGATTGCAGATCTCGAGCCTCGGCTGACTCGCGGTAATTAATGCCTTCAGTCAGCTAGTCTGACTGCGGGCGTGGCGCGAAAACGGGTAGCCGCCTGGCGGCGACGTTCGGAACTAGCCGCTTAGCTAGTTCACCTGTGTTTGGGCGGTGCACCAGGTAGCCGCCTAGCGGTGGCACTTCGAACTAGCTGTTCGACTAGTTAGGGGAGTGCAGGGTTGTTGGACAAAATGCTCGATGACACCGAGTAGCCAATTTCAGGGCGTAGATAAACAGAAAGTATATATATATATTGAATTATGTATATAGATATACTTTCTGTTTATCTACACCCTGAAATTGGCTACTCGGTGTCATCTAGCATTTTGTCCAACAACCCTGGGGGAGTGAGCTCCCGTTACATAATTAGCGCAAAATCTAACACGCTTCGCGCCCTCAATTGTTTTGCACTGTTTTAATAAGTTTAAAAAATACTTAATTATCAAGAATTTCTTTTTATTTGAGAACGGATTATTATTATTATTATTATTATTTATAAAAAATTAAAACAAAAATGAAGTGAGCGCCATGAAAAAGTAGTTTTATTCTGTATTGAAAAATTCAAACTGAACAAGGGAGAATAAAATCTAAACAGACGATTTTAATATGAACCAAAAACCGCTACCGCTTGTTAACTGTGATGAACTCGTGAACAATGAAAAAGAAAAAGATGCATTGAGTTTCTGTATTATTCACAGTGTACGTTGTTCATTTATGACAATATAAATATTATTTATATGTAAGTATTGTAAGTACTTGACATATTAAACTAATTATTTAATCCTTAATTAAAAATAACATTATTTTCTTTAACGTAGAACATGGCAAATCAAACAACAATAAATACAAAAATACCAATTATTCAATGGAATGCGTGCGTATAAACTCGTAACCAATTTCAAAAGCCACTTTTTTATTCCACAGGGAGAAAAAGGAAAATCATATCTTTCTAGATAATTAAGTATTTTAAGTTTTTCAAAATACATTAAATGTTTTTAGACAAATAAATTTTACAATATCCAAATCTTTAAGAATATTTCGAACTAAAATTTTTTGAAAAATTCTAATTAGTGGGACTAGCAAATAAAAAAAACTATTACCATTTACTGAGTAAACAAAAAATAAACTGTCCACAATTGTTCTTATCAGTGGTAATAATATTATTATATTAAGTTATTTTTAAACTTTTACTTAAAGATAAGATGCGAAAACAGCGAATTTCGGCATAAAGTCCGGCCTTGCCATACCCACCATGAAAATCTAAACTCCAAACATAGCAGAGATGCTTCGCATTACATTCTTAAGAAAACCAAACGACTGCCATACCGTTAGAATGGAATTCAAAAAGCCTATTTACAAAATTAGTCTCGGAATCGGCGATTTTCAGCAGAGAAAGAGACGGGGCCCAGCCCAGCATGAAAATCTAACGTCCAAACTTGGTAGAAATGCTTCAAATTACATTCTTAAGAAAACCAAACCACTGCCATACCGTGAAAATGATATTCAAAAAGTCTATTTATAAAATTAGTCTTGAAGTCTGCCATTTTCGGCACAGATAGAGACGCAGCCGTACCTAGCATGATAATCTAACCTCCAAACTTGGCAGAGATTTTTTGCATTACATACTTAAGAAAAACAAATGACTGCCATAGCGTCAGCATGGTATTTAAAAATTCTATTTACAAAATTAGTCTAGAAATCTGCGTTTTTCAGCACAGATAGAGACGTAGCCCTGCCCAGCATGAAAATTTAACGTCCAAACTTGGTAAAGATGCTTTGCATTACGTTCTTAAGAAAACCAAAGCACTGCCATATCGTCAGAACGGAATTCAAAAAGTCTATTTACAAAATTAGTCTTGAAATCTGCCAGTTTCGGCACAGATGGAGACGTAGCCGTGCCCAGCATAAAAATCTAACTTCCAAACTTGGCAGAGATTCTTTGCATTACATACTTGCCATATCGTCAGAATAGTATTCAAAAAGTCTATTTAAATCGCAGATTCCGAGACTAATTTTGTAAATAGAATTTTTGAATACCATTCTTACTATATGGCAGTCGTTTGGTTTTCTTAAGAATATAATGCGAAGCAGTTCTGCCAAGTTTGGAGGTTAGATTTTCATGCTGGGCAGGGCGCCCGTCTCTTTCTGTGCTGAAAATCGCAGTTTCCGAGACTAATTTTGTAAATAGTCTACAAACATTTTCAATAAAATGTAACTTTACTCTACAAGCATTATTGCTTTTACAATAAAATGCCAAGCGCTACGAAACAGCAAAACGCCAGAGGGCTTGGTGCACGCGTACGCATCGAAGCCGCGGCGAGCGAGCGCTCCCCCACTCGGTGCGGCTCTCTTTCAACCGCCTCCTGTAGCCGCGTGCTCATTCGTTGAATTTCCCAATTTTCAATTGCCCATATCTCTGGATCTAGGCGTCGGATTGAAAAATTAAGGAGGGACGTATGTCTTAGAATTGTCTCCTCTATCCGATGGTGTAGAGATTAAAACTTGGTTGCGGGGCATGGTGTATTCAATTTTGTATACACATACATTTTAGAACGTTTTCTTACGTTTTCTTACTTTTTTATACGTAAAAAAATAAATAATCAAATAAACAAATAGTTTAATAAATATATTAAATTAATTAATTATTATTATATTATTATTATTGTAAAATTATAATTATGTAGTACTATTATTAAATTAATTTAATAATAATAATAAATTATTGATTTAATAATTATTTAATAAATAAATAATTTAATAAATAATTTTATAAATACATAATTTAATAAATAATTTTATAAATACATAATTTTATATGTATAAAAATATATAAACCCTATAAAACCGTACAAAAATATACGGAAACATACGCAAATGTAAGTAGCTACATAAAGATGTGCAAAATGTCCGAAATGAAACTCAAGCATAAATTTTTATATGTTTTTATTTTTTTTCATACATTTGCATACGTTACCGTATGTTTTTCTACATTTTTTATTTCCATTGGGGTACTATCTGAAAAGAGATTACATAAATAAATAAAAAGTGTAATTTAAGTACAACAATTTAACGATTTTGTTGCGAAAACTATAATTTTTTATATCTTTGAATCTTTGAATTTCTTATAATCTACATGTTTTTGAATTTTAATATAAAAATAAAGAAGATTCACATAAAAATTAAGATATATTTCTTTCAGGGTGAAGTTATATATGTACTAAAACAAATTGACATGACACCAGCGCAAATCTGTAGTTTTGTAATAGGAGATGCATGCGAAGATGTATACAACCCACTTCACGATTGGGAAGTAGCTTTCCCACCTGTAAGTAAGCCACCAATAAAACCTCCAGTACCACCGCTTGAAGGTGCTCCAAATTTTAAGGTATTACACATCTCAGATACTCATTATGATCCATATTATCAAGAAGGTTCTAACGCTGAATGTAATGAACCATTGTGTTGTCGCTTGACTAATGGACCACCACTTTCACCATCAGCTGCTGCTGGAAAATGGGGAGATTATAGAAAATGCGATACTCCTAAGCGTACGGTTGACCATATGCTCCAACATATCTCAGATACACACCCGGTAAAACATTATTTCTTATTATTTCTTTCTCGTTAATCATTCTATAAAATCATTATTTCTTATGTTTTAATTCGTGTTTTAATATTAAGTAATTTTATTGTTATGTTTGAACATTTTTCGTCCTGATTAAAATAAAAAATATTTTACAAAATTGAACTTAAACTTTTTGCACTTGATATAAATCTATGTTAATGATTAGCTCGTTAAAAGTTTTTTTTCGGAAATTTTTTTAACACGTTCTTCTTGATGTTTTGTATGTCTGTGAATTTTTTTAGATTTTTGGATTTCAATTTTCCAAGCTAAAAATGCTCAAAGTGGCAGCTTTTATGAATTTTTCAATTTTTTGGCAATTTTCAACCTCATTTCCCTCCTAAATTACACCTTTTATGAAAAAATGACTTAGTTTTTTGTTGTAAAAGAGTTACATTTTCAGAAAATTTAGCTTATTAAAGTCATATCATATTCCTTCAATGATTTAAAACCATTTAAAATCTATACATTTAAAATTTTAAGAGAGATCGCTCATCGATACCATTTCAGAAAAAGTCATGGAAGTAGGTATTATAAGTACAAATACTGTGCTTTCAATTTTGAAGTGGGCAAAGTCTTAATTTTTTTAGAAAAAAATTCATAGACATAATGAAATAATAATTTACAGCCTTAAATTAAAAATCTAAAGCTATTTCATTGAAAATTTTAAGAGTGCGCTCATTCCTATCTTTCCAAAAAAATCATTGAGATAGTTATTATTGATTGCTTTATTAAACTTTAAGTTTATATATAATTACAATTTATTATAGTATTATATTGTCTCTCGTTTGAATGCGTGTGAGTGTGTGAGTGTAGTTTGTGTAACATTAGTGTTTTGTGTGTACTCTTTCTAAACTTTGTGACGACCACGTGGCGCGCTCGCCAAAGGTCTGTTCCCCTAGTCTATGCTGCACGTAGGTATAGACTAAGCGCGACGCGAGATAGGGCCCGGGCCTATCCATCTAATATTGCATACTAATTAAGGCGCGCATTCCGCGTTCCGTGTTGCGACCGAGAGCATGAGAGTAATATAGAAAATCATGTCCGCGACTTGTAGCCAACACCGCCCCCTGCTATAGGGGCCCCCATGGGAAAACCATGGGATTGCAATTTTAAATTTCGTTACATCATTTAAATGCTCTCGGGCGATAATGGGCTTGGACAAATTTTCAGACGTCAGCGACGTTTGCGCCACCTGCAAACCGGAAATTTGTTCAACCTACTCTCCTTCGCTTGATTGCGCGTCGGCTGTAAGGCTAGATGGCGCCGGCCGTTCCGGCGTCAGGCACACCGTTTGTGCATGCACAGCCCCTATAAAAAGAGCCCCTGGAGCCAGGGCCAGCCAGTCCGCCTTGGGCCATGATCCGAGACACTACGTGTGCTGGCATGTGTGCCGGAGCAGAGCAATCAGTTACGGATGTCTAGGTGTGCTCGCCTGACGGAAGTAACTGACACGAGGAGTCCCGATCCTCTAAACCGACCCTCTCCTGGAGCAGTGCGTGTGCGAGCGTCTGCTCCACTTCCGTTCCAGCACCTACCGGGGCAACACGCATTCCGGCGTTGGCTCCACCAGCGCGTTAGTAATTAAGTGTTAGTTTTAAGCGTATAGTTTAAGTCCTAGAATAAGCCTTAAGTAAGCACGCAGCCATAAGTCCGCAAATAGTTAATTAGATTCGCTAACCCTAGTTTAAGAGCGTCGTTGTAACCGTAGTCATAAGAATCGGAATTATTGTATATTGGTAGAGGCCGGCCGGGAAAAACGCGACTTCAATTCTACCGGAACCGTCTAAATTAATCGAACGCAATATTGTTCACAGATTTCTGGTGCGCCGGAGCCTCCAACAGTCGTTATCGACTAGAATGATTACAACGGATTTTTTTTACATATTATTTTTGTAAAGTATTTTTTTTATCGTTATCTAAATATAAGTCAATTTAAGCTAATTCTCTCTCTAATTTTTTGCAAACTTAATTCCACTCTCCCTTCCACTGATAATCTATCCGGCACGCAAAATCAGACCGTTACAACTTCTATCTTTCTTCCCTCCTCCGCCTCTCTCTTCCTTCCATTCTCTGATCCTCCAGCCTTGTCCATTTTCTCCTTCTTCCATTCTTTCATCCTTCTCTTTTCTTCTTTCTACCTGGATCTACGGGTTGTCAAATCCTGTCTTTTTCAGCATCCTCCTCATCTCATTCATTGCCTCGTACCTAGCCTTTCTTTTCTTCACTGTTCTCCATTCCTCTATTCTCATAACTTCTTTCTTTTCCCATTCGCTTCTCCTTCTCCATATCTTCTCTTTTACCCTGTGGTTCTTGCAACAAATCTTCGCGATGTTCTTGCTGCCTCTAAAAAATTCTATTTTGCAGCTTTCTACCACTTCCTCTTTTAGCCAATTTCTATGGAGTTTCTCGTATTCCATTTCACTCCCTTCTTTATAATCAACACTTTCCTTCTATATTTCTCTACCACCTCGCCTTCTCTATTTTTTCTTCCAATTTCCTTTCTTTTCTTTCCTTACTTTTGTTTTTATTTTCTCTAACTCCTCTCTCTCCTTTTTCTTTCCAGTCCCAGCAGCTTTCTTTTTCACTGTCCGATTCATGTTGTCTTTTCCATTCTCCTTTCCCTTTTTCCAGTTCTCCCACTCTCTCTTCCAATTTCTTGGTTTTCTTTTCTAATTAGTTGCTCCTTTGCTCTTCCACAGCCCACTCCTTTTCTCCTTCCATCCATATTTTTTTTCTCTTTTCCATCCTTCTTTCGTTTTTTCCGTTTTTTCTTCTTGCTCTTTGATCCTTTTTCTCGTATCCTTCACTTTTCCAAATATCTCTCCCATTTTCCTCTTTATTCTTCTGCTTTCCTTATTTTCTTTTGATAACGTAATAGCTTGCTTGTCGAAGGCTATTATTGCTCTGAGCTCGCTACGTCTTTGTACTGCGATCCTCCTAGCTCTTTGTCCTTTCCCTGCTTGTGTTTACACACTCTTGTCTCTATTATTGTTTCTGACTATGTCCTTTCCAACTTTCCTCACTTTCGTGTTCAGCTTTCCTTTATATTTTATTTTATGTAGTTTCTTTTTCTGCGTACCTCGTTTCCTCTTCTACTCTTTTTTATTTCTATACTATTTCATTCAATCTGCTTAAATTCCCCCTATCTCCCATAAGTTGTGACATCCAGTCTGCCTTTCTGTTTTCCCTTATTTCGCATTCCATTAAAATATGCTTCATTAACTCCTCTTCTTTCGCACACATTCTGCACCTTTTTTTTCTTCCTCTTTTCTCCAATATTTGTTCGCTCTTGCCTCATTTCCCATCCTGAATCTTTCCAAGATTTCCAGGCCATTTCTCGATGTCTTTATTTCTTCGCTGCTATATGGGCATATCCATAAAACCTTTAACTTTTGTGACTTGGAGTTTTTTCTATGAAAATGTGACTGCAAGCTTTTATCAAATGCGCTTTTCTTTAGAATATCTATAACTATACGAAACTAGTTGATAAAAATCTACTTCCTTAATACGGGGCAAGCCTGCAGAAGAGTATAAAACTTAAAAACTTTTTGAGCATTCAAAATGCCAATTTGAAAGAATTACAGTAGTTTCTTATTATTAGTAACTATAATGTTCTCAAATATCGAAGATGTGCCGCCCATAGTTTCTCCTAAAAAAATCGAGAAATTGAGTGACTCGATTTTATGAATCTCAAAATTTTTTTCTCTTCGTGCTTAAAACTTTTTGAGTATTTTTTAAAATACAAAATTAGAACTATGATTCTATTATATTTCAAAAAACAAAAAAAAACGTATTGCTCAAAATTTATGTGCCTATAAAAATAACAAAACTATATATCAAAATTCATCCACATGTGATCGCGTAATTTATGTTCAAATTAGCTGTATTTCGATGGCACAGGTGCAATTTTATTTCGAACCCTTCAAAACATGATGTAAACCGTAAATTAGTGTTCTTGAAACTTACTAGAAAAATGCTCAATCATCAAAATTAATAATTACTTATTTTGGAGCTTTTTTCGAACGAACAATTAAATAGATTTTTTTTAAATATTTTGAATTACCCATAATGATTTATGAAATTATACTCTATCAATATTTTGGGAATATATAGCCTGAAATTTATAAATTTGACAGATAGGTGTAGTTATCACTGTACAGGGTGTCCAAAAAGTACTGGGACGGTTAAATAGCTCACCGGGAAAGCATTTTCGCTGAAAACACTAATAAGGAGAGTGTACGATATTTGGGTAATGGATTTTCCTGCAACTTTGGGATGTTTTCTAATGTTAAAATATGAAGAAAACCGTCCGGCCTAACGCTCGATTTTTCAAAAATTATGTGCTCTTTAGCAAAAATTTAAGAAAAGTCGAGTTTTGTACAGTGAAACAAAGAATGACCATTAAAATCTACTTATATAATTTTAGCCTCATTTTATTGTAAATTTTTATTTAGCTATAACTTTTGAATAAATAAAGATTTTTTGATGTAATTTATTTTAATCGATAGGATTTGATCTCACCTTTCGAATGCAGGGAGTTAAAATGCTGTACCATTAATAGTTGAAATATTATACGCGACTAAACAAAACTCGATTTTTCTTAAATTTTTGCTAAAGAGCACATAACTTTTGAAAAATCGAGCGTTAGGCCGGACGGTTTTCTTCATATTTTAACATTAGAAAACATCCCAAAGTTGCAGGAAAATCCATTACCCAAATATCGTACACTCTCCTTATTAGTGTTTTCAGCGAAAATGCTTTCCCGGTGAGCTATTTAACCGTCCCAGTACTTTTTGGACACCCTGTACAGTGATAACTACACCTATCTGTCAAATTTATAAATTTTAGGCTATATATTCCCAAAATATTGATAGAGTATAAAGTACATAAGAATGCGGCTTCCTTCATATTTTAACATTACAAGATATATCCCAAAGTTACAGGAAAATTCATTACCCAAATGTCGTATACTCTCCTAGTTAGTGAATAATCGATCTCTTTCAATGAGCGACCTCTTATTTTTTTCGTCTTTGACTAAACTTTCAAAATTAAAGAATTTTTAAGTTCATCTACTAATTTTTGTTTTATAACGATTTTAAGTTATGTATGGTATAGCGATTGTATATATATATATAATATAGTACTGGCATATTTTTATTATTATTATTATTTTATTATGACTTTTTACATTAGTTTTAGCAATATAGTTAAGTGAAATACAAAAAATTACTTTTCTGTGACTAATATTAATTAGAGAAGTTTAATTTAGTTGAAATTTTTATTTTATTTATTTTAAAACGAAGATAGTGTGAAACAGTAACACCAGGTTAAAATCACCTTTATGCTCTTGTATTAAATATTATTTTTTCAGCTGACATCCTATCCGGCACGCAAAATCAAACCGTTACAAGTTTTCAACTTTTTATTTAAAAACTAATTGACAAAATGGCTGGAAATTTTGACAGATTATAGCTCTATATATTCTTAATTACTAAAAATTTCTTCAGAGCAGTTGATAATTTAAATTAAGAATTATAAGCTTTTTAAAAAAAAAACACGTTTTTGTTAAAAACAAAAGAACCATAAGAGCTAGAGTAACTTTTTCTCTGAAATTATAGGTATTTTTATACTTTTTAAAATGGTCTTTGTTCGATTCAAATATCTCAATCCTATCGTTAAAATTTTTCAAAAATCGAAAATTGATAAAACAAAAACTAATCTATAGAAGTGCTTGAAATTTTCGAACCCCCTCACAAAAATGAAATGAAACTTGTGCGCGAAATTTGAAGCGAATCATCGTTTAAAAGTAGTTAAGGGGGAGCTACATACTTACGCACGTACATCCGGACATTTTTAAAAACTACTTTTTTGGACTCTCTGAACCTAAAAATGTGCTTCTACGTCAACATAAGAGATTCGAAAAATTTCATCGATCCATAGCTTTCTCTACGAGAAAGCAAAAAGGCGTGTACGAGAACTTAATAAAAAGGCTAAAGGATCTATTTGAGAGAACAAGGGCAAAGATAGAAATAAATGGGAAAATAATAGACAAATTCAAAATCAGAGAAGGCGTAAGGCAAAGATATCCACTAAGCCCCACACTATTTAATAAAGCAGTTGCGGACTTAGAAGAGGAAATGGGAAAGGTTCAAGGAAGCGGAGTAAGGATGGGAAACTGGAGACTAAGAACGTTGACATATGCGGATGATATCGTGCTGATAGCGGAGAAAGAGAAGATAAGGAAGGAGATACTAAAGAGATTAAAAAAGTGGTTAAAAGGAAAAGGATTTGAATTAACCTCTTCTGACCGACACCATGAATGCACAAATAAAAAAATTTTTTTCATGGATCTATTATTCTTCTGTCCTAAAAACTTAAAATATACAGACATATATCCCTTAGTGTATATATTTTTTTATATAAATGCGTATCTACATACGTGGGCACTAGTACTATTTGGAATGAAAAATTGCGTGGGAGTCGTTTACATACTCAAAAAATAACCCACTACCAACCTCAACCCCTTTCATCCCTCTGGTTAACCGAGTTAATAAAGATATACCCAGGCGAAAAAGCTCACGTGAGAAATCACATGAGAAATCACGTGAGAAATCACGTGAGAAACCATGCCGAAAATCAAGTGACTTTATGAAACAATTCATCACCTGATATTCTGGTGATTTCTCATGTGATTTCTCATTTGTAATCCAGTTAAAAAAAAATCAGTCGAAATCAATCTGATTGGAATCATACTGAATTCGACTGATTTTTTCAAGGAGTATCACAGAAATATATTGCTTTGTAAAGCTTAGAAAATTTTTGCAAGTT
>JAWWEO010019569.1:0-13645 GCA_035582975.1 Ormyrus labotus | reverse complement strand
TCTTCATATTTTAACATTAGAAAACATATCCCGAAGTTACAAGAAAATCCGTGACCCAAAAGTGGTGTCCTCTCCTACTTAGTAAGATACAAATCTTCATTAAATAACTACAAATATCTTAAAAACATGTGTCACGGGATGACCCTTTAAACGCGTCATCCCGGACACATGTTTTTTATTAAAGTTAACAAGGAATACAGTTAAAAAGAAAAATAATACAAATACAAAAAAATATTAATATTTTCTGGCAAAAATAGAAAATTAAAAATTTCCAAATTTTCAAAAATCACTTAAATAGCCATAAAATTGAAACTAATTTATAAAAGTAGTTAAAATTTGCAAACAAGCGCATAGAAATTAAATGAAACAAGTGTACGAAATTTGAAGCAAATCCATGGCGTCGTTTAAAAGTAGTTAATGGGCAAGTACGAACATAGATACGTACATACGTACGTATACATACATCCGGACATTTTTAACAAGTACTTTTTTGGACTCTCTGAACCTATAAATATGTGCTTCTACGACCAAATATGAGAACCGAAAAATTTTGCCGTTCCAAAGCTTTCTCTATGAGAATCCGCTTATAATTGAATATAACAATGTTAAAAACATATAAAATCATTAAAATACTACGATATCTAGAGAAAAACCTTATAAAATAGTATTAGTTAAGTATATTAAATTAATAAGCTTAAGAATTAAGAAACATATAAAAACGAATAAACATATCATATGTGACAAAATTCGCAAAATTAGTAAAAAAATATTATTTAATTATTTATTAGATTAATCATCAAATCCTATCAATTAGATAAATTAAAATTAATAAGTTAAAAAACCATCTTGTAATAATCAAATTAAAACTAATAAAATACATCAAATTTGAAAACTGATATAAATTCATTAAAATAACTATTATTTTAATAATTCA
This sequence comes from Ormyrus labotus, assembly GCA_035582975.1. Classification (NCBI taxonomy): domain Eukaryota; kingdom Metazoa; phylum Arthropoda; class Insecta; order Hymenoptera; family Ormyridae; genus Ormyrus; species Ormyrus labotus. Next base: position 12,711 of record JAWWEO010019569.1, on the reverse strand, counting down.
GAAATCTGTATAAACTTAAAGAAACAAATAACTAATAACCTCAAAATGATATATAAAATCTCATTAGTTAAATAATTTATTAAAACTTATAAAACTTAAGTGTCTCTTAATAGGCCTATAAATTCTTGTAAAAATAAAATGAATCTTATATAAAAAAAAAAAAAAATCTTATAAGTTCTATTAAAAAATAATTTTTATAAAAACTTATGGGATTAACATTAGTGTTATCTAATAAAACCTTACAAAAACTTGTAAAAATTTTGGAGTAGTTCATTTAAATTTTTTTTTATCTTGAATTTGTATGAGATTTTATAAGAAATTTCGGGTGCAAATATCAATTTAAATCAATTACAATTTTTTTTTATTAGTTTTTATCAGACGTTTTCAACAGGGCTATTATAATTATGAATAAAAAGATTTTCTTGCGTAATTATAGAGTTCTCGAGTCTAGAGCCATTTATGTCTGTCACGCAACAATTCCAGTTTTTATTATGGGCGTTAAAATCCCCGAGAAGTATAGAATTATTGTCAGAATTGACATTATCGATTATTTCTTGCCACTGTAATTGGGTAAGGTTGAAACCGGGGATTCGATAATAAGCAGGTACATCCATCGGAGTGGAGACATTACTTATGTGGATACCACATAGTTCGACCGTGTTGCAGGAGCTTTTTAAGTTTTTCAACTCCGTAAAAGCTAAGTTTCTTTTATAACAAATAAAATTCCGCCTTCGCGTGAAAAAGTTCTATCTCTTTTGACAGTAAGAAAACCAGGAATTGAACAGATATCTTCGGCGTTAGCTACGTTTCGACGCAGATTAAAATATGTATATTTTTTTAGGATGGATTCGATTTCTTGATGGCGTTGTGAAAAGCTTCTACAGTTCCAGTAAAGAATTTTCCTAATAAATTAGTTATTTCTTGAAATACAATATTGAAGAATTTCACTTATTTTACTAGTGTGTAATTTATAACAATATTTATAAATTGGAATCAGAGTGACTAGATCCGTTGCTATTGATTGTTTTCTTTACGTCAGTGGAATCTTGAGAATTTAAAATATTTTGAATACGTGTGAGACGACTCTTAGTGTTTCGGTTACTTATATGTACATATATGTCCGTGAGCATGAGGACAAGTGCTGATATATTGTTTGTATACGTTTGAACAGTTTCTATGATATTATTATCCCCCTGAGCATTTTCAAGAAATTCAATAAGATTTCGTGATTGAGAGGATAATTTTATGTATTAGTATTTATAATTTCTTTAAATAGCGCAAGATGTTTAGCAAAATTTATTTTACGTTGACCTAAGTTTTTTATTTTTTTTTCGCACTACTTATTTCCTTATTGCAAGAATCATCTGGAGTATCCTCATTTGCATCTTGAATAGGTGTTGAAGTGCTGGAGCTGGAGGGTAGAGGTCTTTCGAAACCTGATGCTATTTTTAGTGGAGGAAACTCATTTTATGTAGGATGCATTATTGTCAAGAGGAGAATACTCCTTGTCAACTTCCGAATCCTGCATTTCTGTGTACGTGCTTGCGTGCGTGTGTGTGTGTGTGCGCGTTCAGTGACTCATGACTACATATATGTAATACCCCACCAAAATAAGAACTAAATGCTAAAGGTATTTTTCAGCTATTCGAGACAAGAAATTAACGTTTTTCAGCCAATGAAACCGCCAATGATCTATTCTAACCGATGAAAGCAAGAACAGGAAAGCATTAATCAATACAATAGATAAAATCACGTTCACAGTGCATTGCAACATATCCCAGTCATCCATCTCTACTCCTCTGTATGATCTTGCATATTGGCAATGCTAAAGACAGATCATTCTACACACATACACACGCGCGCGCATACACATACGAACACACGCATTGACACTCACCCTCACGCCATATTAATGGGTTTTAAGAGTTTTCAGATTTTGCGGTTTCTGGATTCACGTTAAATTTTATCATTTTGGGCCTATTTTTTTTAGATTAGAATAAAAACCTCACTCGATGGAGTTATTTAGACCTCGAATTCGGTTCCAGCATAGTCGATTACATGTAGTTTGATTGCTCAGGGCCTCTAAAAAGTTACTTCGATTTTTATTTGTATTTCGGTGCGACTTTTGAAATGGGATATCCTGGAGACATTCAAAGTTTTCTATCTCGAGTAGAAATGATTTTTGGGACTTGTACCCATGGAAACACTTGATCAGGATGGCTTATAGAATATTATACTAAATTTTCAGCCAATTTGACCGGGACTGCATTTTCTACGCTACTTTCTAGCATCAAATGAGGGCCATTTCATGCCCGAGTTGGGAAAAAGCTATTTCAGACTCGGGTGAGGGTTTCAGAACTCGTCTCACCTTCGACGCCCTCGTCTCGGACTCGTGCAGAACTAGGGACCTCCGATTCTAAGCGATTCTTGAGAAAGTACTTGATTATTTCGTTCAAGAATCGATTATTTATTCGGTTATTTCAGAACGCGATTATGTTCAAATCGATTCTTTTCTCCTCGGTATCGAAATAATCGAAGATACATGATGCATGCACGTAAATGTACTAAACTAACTTGAAAAACTAAACTTTAGATTAGTTCGAAAGTTGTTCGTTAAAGAAGATATCTACTTTTCAGTTATTATTCTTAAGTAGGTAGTTGTAAAATATGGATGATGAATTCAACAGCAGAGGTAAGAGCTTATTCACCTTAGGATAATCTCAATTATGAAATGATATATACATTATTAGTTAAAAAGTATTTGTAGATGAGCTTCCGAGTCAATCGGAAGATACTAGACGACATCGGATTTTTTTCAAATTAATCGGTATGAGCTGCGATTATACGATGATTTAACAATTTGAGAATACATTCGCTTAAAACGTAAGTAGCGTGAAAGAATTTTTGCGAATTCACGTATGCATGTCACCTTCCTCTTTATTACTTATAGGCAACAACAAATATACTTACTTTGTTATAAAGCAGATGTCTGGAATATTAGACGAAAATTAGGAAGTTGAATCTATTTATCGGTCAGTTGATGACGTAGATTAACATGTTTTAGTTTTTTTTTACTAAATTCATTGCAAGTTTATATTATTACGTAGTTCTTTTATTTATTGATTATCGATTAGCCTCAGAATAAAACTTCCTTAATAGAAGTAATGAGAATTCTAATTCTAGTTTTGTAGTGCAGCCATTTGGTAAATATAACTTTAGATGATTGGGGTTCGTGGTTATTGAAAAACCATTTCATTTTTCTGATTCGAATTGCAAAATTGTTTTCTTTATTTTTACGTTACAGATGATATATCAAATGTGTAAGATGACTCCCTTGTTTTCCCTTCAAGAAGTAAGTAACAAATTATAAATACAAATAGTAAAGACAGAGAACAAAATTCTAATGTCGAAGCAAGCAATAGTATAGCTTTATAATAAGTATGCAATATAGTATAGCTTTATGTGAACATGAAAATAACCTTAGCTATGAAAAAGTTGAAGCAAACACATGAGTAGCCTTAGCTATAGTTCAAAGTATCTTAAAGAACTTTTAAATTATGAATCAGTTACAATTTTTTTTTTTTTTATTTCAGATCAAAAAGTGTGTAATTTGGGATCATTGTAAGAAAGTGAAAGATGATTCAATTTCCTATCTGAATGTTCTTATTATCAGATAAGAATAACACTTTAGGAAATACAACTAACATGCTGAAGCACCTAATCAACATACGCATTTTTTGTCACCTGATAATGAAAATCAGGAATCCATTGATAAAAATCGCTGCTAATTCAGTGGCACTTAGCTTCCTCCAAACTGATTTATCGATCCAATAATATTTCTGAGATTCATTAAAAACTATTAATTAATTATTTATTTTTGTATTATTATTTTATTTTTCTATCTCCATTTTAGAATTTAATGAGCAGCATAGAAAATTTAAATAAAAATTTTGTTATTGGAATATTTAAGTCCTAAATACAGTATTTTGGAAACTCCGTGCGCAAAGCCCGATTTCTCGCAAACTTAAATTTATTTATTTATTTATTAAACCAGAGAATAGATATACAATGATGATAGATATACACATTACAATAGTAACCAAGCAGAGGAATGTTTTTTCCTGTTCGCTGGTCTGGCTCGATATAAAACTAAATAAACTTACATGCTTAATACTAATTACTAAATAAAACATCACAGATATCACTAAACATATGTAGTCTACTTGTTCATTTCCAATACCTAATCAACATAGCACTAGCTTTCGTCTTTTCAGCTATTTTGGTTACTAAGTTAATTAGTTCAGTGTTATTTGCTTTCATTTTCTTCCAATTATATTTGGATATTCTGCGATGGGATCTATTGTAGTGTAATTTGCAGTAACCGTGTCCACAGATATATGTTCTAATTTCTAGTATAAGCCTGTCTGTGCTTATCTCACCCCCATGGACTTACAATGTAGGATGTGACAATGCTGTGTTCAATGAGTATAATATAGTTGAGTAGCCTGTTTTGTTAACTATTTGTTCGTGTAAGATTTTTCGTATTTTGTTGCAGTCTATTTTAGTTTCTTTTATTGCTGTGTGTAAATTACTTGCTGTTTTTAATTTATTTTATCCATTCTTTTAGTTTTGTTTTTCTATTAAATTTGTTTGTTACAGTTTTAAGGTTATTGGGTAATTTTTTATAGCACGCAATGGCCCTTATGTAGCTGATCTTGTTACTTATTCTTCTGTTATGTTTTGGAACTATGATACTTTTCTTCTGGGTGTTGCTTCTTGAGTTTATGAAGTTGTCTTTTAAGTCTTCGTAATGATGTAATAGAGATTCGTAAGTAAATTGTTGATCAAGATTTGATGGTTGTTTTTCTTTTAAGAAGTTATTTTTATTTATTATTTTAAAAATTCTGTTTTGTAGAGTTTGTAATGTTCGAGTTATCTTCATGTACGCTCCCCATGCAATTATGCCATAAGACATTATACTGTGGAAAAGAGCATAGTATAGCATCATGAGATTTTGTTGGACTAGTATTTTTGTAAGTTTATAGAAAGTAAAAATTGAGTATTTTGTTTTGTTGTAAATGTTTTCTATGTGATTTTTCCATCTCATGTTATTGTCTATTGTAACTTCTAGATATCTTGTATTTTCAACTCTAGTTATTTGTTTATCTTGTATACTGACCTTTAACTTTCCAGGTGTGCTGTTTCGAGTATTTCCAAATTCAATGTAGACTGTTTTCTCTACGTTCAATGATAGTTTGTTTAATGCAAGCCAATTTGATACTTTATTTAAGTACAGTTTTAACTTAGCTTCTACTTCTTGCCATGATTTTTCTTTTACTATTATTGGAGTGTCATCGGCATAAGATGATATTGCGTGTTCTGGTAGAATTTGGAATATATCATTTATGTAGATTATGAATAATAATGGTCCAAGTATTGTTCCTTGTGGGACACCTGTTTGAATTGTATAGAATTGGCTATATAAATAGTGTACGTTTATTCTTTGTTTTCTGTTGTCTAAGTAACTTTTAAGTAATTTGGAAGCATTACCGCTTATTCCGTAATTGTAAACTTTATCTAGAAGTATTTTATGGTTCACTGTATCAAATGCCTTGGCGAGATCAAGAAAAGTAGCTACTACAGGTTCACTTTTATCAAGTTGACTCTATAGTAAGTTTGTTAAATAGTTAAGTGCATCTTTTGTACTTTTATTTTTCCTGAATCCAAATTGTTTATCTTATATAATTTTATTCTTCTCTATAAAACTTAGTAGCCTCTTATGTATTAATTTTTCAAAAATTTTGCTAAGCCGGAGATAATGGATATTGGTCTGTAATTGGTAGGTAAGTACTTTTCTTTACTTTTGTACAAAGGTATAACTTCTGCCGTTTTTAGTGCTTGTGGCTATTCTCCTTTTTCTATGCATGTATTAAAGATCTTTGTAAGTGGTATGCTAATGTGTACTCTAATTGTTTTTAAGACTTGAGCATTAATTTGGTCTAATCCTCCATTTTTGTTTTTTAGGCTATTTGTAACTTCAATTATTTCTTTTTGGTTTGTAGGAAATAAATATATACGTTTGTCGTTCAAGAGTGGCATTTGTAATTTTTCATTTTGAGATGTTTTTATCTTATCTCTCATTTGTTTTCCTGTACTACAGAAGTATTCATTCATGATTTCTGCTATATTTGATGATTCTGTAATCTTTATATTGTTATTTGTCAGAAAGTTAATGTTTTTATTAGTTTTATTTTCTTTGCCTAATTTATTGTTGATTATCTTCCAAAAATTCTTTTGGTTGTTTTGGTTTATTTGAATTTATTTTTTTATCATATTCGGTTTTTGCTTAGTTTATAATTTGATTGAATATTTTTTGATACATATTATATACTTCTTTTTTTGTTGCATTGTGCGGATTTTTTTTTCAAATGTTGTATAATTTTTCTTTTGTAGAACGTGATATAATTATAGCTTTAGTTATCCAGCATTTTCTGGGTGTATGTTTTCTTTGTTTATTATTAATTGATATTTCCGAGTCACTTATGCATTTTTTAATATGATATATTAGTTGATCTAAGGCTTTATTTGGGTTTGAAGTTATGGACATGTCTGTCCAATTTGTGTTTTTGCTTACAGCTTCAAGTTTGTGATAGTTTATTTTCTTGTAATTGGTTTTGTTTTCGTCTCTTATTGTTGTTTTCTTTAATGACATTAGGATCGGGTAATGATCCTTAAATGGTATTGTTAGAGTATAGCTTTTGTGTGCGATTTTATCAAGTTTTATATAGAAATTATCAATACGTGTACCATTGCTCGTGTCATTATTTGCTGGTCTAGTTGTTTCATCCATTTTCTAGTATGTAGCATTGTGCTTCGCCAACATTTTTTGCCACCATGTCCAAAAGCGGCGCACTGGCCCCATGGATTCGTATTTATGACATCGTATACTTTACAATTTTGATAGCCTATAAATATTTTGCTCTTGTTTTCTTTTATATACTTGTATAAATTTGCAGTTACTTCGATTATTGCACGAATTGAGTCTTGATTAGAAAAACTAGTTAACACTTTGCACTTATCTTCAAAATTGCTAAAATTTCTTGCATTCATGTCTATTTACATTTCTTCTTTGGTTTTGAAATCTTTACTTATTCCAACTACTTTCATTATGGGGTTTTTAATTTTTTCTTTTTCTATTTTAAAGTTTTCATTTAATCCCTTCTTCGGAGTATTTTCTATTAGTTCTACACTGTTAGTATTCATACAATTTATTATTATAGTGTCTTTGTTTTTTACTTCTTTTGTTTGAATCTTTTTTATTATTTTTTAGTAAATTGCATACATTTTTTTCTAAATTGGTATCATCATTGTTCTTTGTTTTCTTAATTATTAGTTTTGGCACTTTTTTGATCTTTTGTTTTGGGTTTAGCTGTGTTAGTGTTTCAGCATATGTTATCACTTTAGTATTATCTATTTTGTTTTTACTTGCCTTTTCTTTGGTTAAGAGTTCATTTAATATTTAGTTTTTATCTTGCACTTCTTTGACAAGTTGATTTAAAACATCATTTTCCAGTCTAAGTGCATCTACTTTACTAAGGTCTTCATAAATTGCTTCATTAAGCTTTGATCCGTTATTTATACCTTTATTTATTTCTGGATTTTTCTCGTGTATTACCTGTATGATTTCTTGTTTGAGAATCTCTTTATCTTATTGTTTGTATTGTGCGATAAAAGCTGCAACAGGTCCACTCAGCTCACCATATGGTAGGTTATAGGTTAGTGCAAAATTCGGATGGTCTTGACATATGATAAAAGAACTGCTTAAGAATTTTATTGGTACTTCAGAATTGTATTTAACTACTGCCTCACTTGTATGTTGAAATTCTTCACACAATATACACTCCACTGCACCAACTTTTTAATTAGAGTGACATTTATAATATTTATTAAGCGGAGCGGCATCGGGTGGCTCCTTGCTCGCCGACGCCATGTTGGTTGATAAATAAAAATACATAAAGAGCTTCATCTGAGAAATTGAACTGTCTCAAGATGCTTAGAAGTTTCACGTGGATTTCTCTGTCAAAAGCTTTAGAGAAGTCATAGAAAACCATGATTGTGACTTTCCTTTGTTCTGCAGCCAGTTTGGCATTATCCAGAAGCTTAATAAGAGCTGTTTGAGTACTGCAGTTTTCCGATAGGCTGACTGGTATTCATACAACAGTTGATGCCAGTCGAGAAAGTTCATGATCTGAGCGGCAGCTGTTTTTTCAAGAAGTTTAGTAGCTGAGCAAAGTAGACTAATTGGTCTATATTCTGAAAGATTACGAAATTTTGACTTTCGAAATAAGTTTAATTAGTTATTATTTCCAGAGAATAGGAAATATTCCACTAAGAAAAGATATTGTGAAGATGTGCTTAAGTGTACTGCCTAATATCGGAAAACCGATTTTAAATTCTGAGATGAAATGTTGTCAATTTTAACTGAAGTGGAAGTTTTTGAATTTTTGAATCTCATATATTTCTTCGAGACTTGGTTCAGTGAAATTAAACTTTTCTGTTATATTCACGGATATTTCCCAGTAGAACTCGTCAGATGATTCCGCCGTACTATCGGATATAGAATTGGCAAGATCGGTGAAGTAGATATTCAAGTCTTCAGGATCGACAAAAAGGGGAGCAGTGAAGTTTTTATCTCGAGAATATTCCTGAAGAACTTTTTGTTCAAAACTCATAGGGCAGTTAGCCTTAAGTGGACGGTACAGATAAGCTAGAAAAAGTTTACCAGAAATTATAGCAATCTCAAGCAGAAGAAATTCTGGCTCATTTAGAAAGATTCTTTTTTCATCTTGACTAAATGATTGTTCTCTTATTTTAATTTGAAGGCTTTGAATCACATAAATGGCAATGCCCTCACCACCCCTTCATCCTGATGTGTCATTTCTGATAATCTCATAACCATCTAGTCTGACTAAAGTATCTGATATCTCTGATCTAAGCCAAGTTTCTAAAACAGATAATGTGATAACACTCATTTTCGAAAAAATGCCATTGTGCATTAATATGGCAGATTCGCAATAGTACTTGGATTGGTACAATGGAACTTGGAAAATTGAGCATTGAATTTAGCCTTATAATATACGTATATTCTGTAGCTTTGAATAATGAATTTATCCAAATATTGTTTAGTGGACATAATTAATGTGGTCAATGGATATTGATTTGGTATATTAAAAAACAAAATTCCTGTATACGATAGCTTGAATAGAGAAGCATTATCTATTGATCATATAGTACTTTTCGACACTGGTGTAGAAGTTGCTTATTTACCTCGTGAGACTTCTCGCCCGAGCGAAGCGAGTGAACTTAAACACTAGTATCAAACATTATTTTATACCACGAGCGCCGAAAAATCATGTTAAAGTCGTGATTTTGAGGTTAGAGTGGTATAAAAAGTGATTACTACTCGCCACAATAGGTGTTTATAGCTTTTAATTTTAACCTATTTATAAGAATCGGACATTTTTTACCATCAATTGCGGCATGCAATACCTCAAAAGAACTTTTAGTTTTACAACTATAAGAACATTTCTCCTTGACCCCTTTGTTGGAACAATTCTTCATTTCATGGTTCTCACTAGAACAACCGAAGTGAACACTGTTCGATTTGCAATCACGTGCAACGTGTCCAAAATTAAGACATTTAAAACAATGTCTAATCCAAACATGATCAGTAAAATAATTAGAAGTAAAGCTTAAGTATACTCGACCCTGCGTAATTAGATGAGAACGCAGTTTGCTTGAAATCTCCATTACAACTCTAGTAGTGGTTTTGTCCTTAGAAGAACTACTTTTTCATCCTCATCTTGTTCACCATTTAGATTAGAATGAACGAAATCTGAAAGTATATGTTCTGCCGATTTTTCCGTGGATACGTCAAAGACTACTATCCTAGGATTAAATTTGGAACTGCTTTTTATTTCAAGCCCTACATTTGCTTCATTTAGGAGTTTCTTCATTTTATTTAAATCGACAGTTTTTGCTACGCACTGAATTTCCTTCTGTTTTATAAACCTTTTAAACTTTCAAATTGACTTTAGCAGAATCAATTGCATTAATTAATGCATTTTTAGTATCTGCGAAGGTTTGGTAATGTTGTGCGAAATTGGGATTGGGACAAACAGTAAAGCTAATCATATCGTTAGAAAATTGAATCTTGGGACCTTTAAAAACCTGTATGGTATTTAAATTTTTGGAAACATTGGCATAACTACCCCCTCTCGTAGCCGCCTTTGAAAGTGATTTTCCAGCTGGCGCAGCTGACTGGTTTCGATCAAGGAGAAATGAATTGATGGAGTGCGCTACTTTTGTCGCTTCTTTTAGACGCACATACGTCATCAACGATAGCTTGACCAACCAAGGGAAAAGGATGACCGAGCGCATTCAATCGAGGTCAGACCAGTGCAGCAATACGTGCATAATAAGGAGCGATTGTGCAAGGAGGTAAATTTAAATTTTGCAAACACTAAAGAGCAAATTTTGGTGAGGCTCTGTTCGACGGACCTGTGTAACGCAATGGCAGCCCGCCATCACAGCAACATCGACGACCTCTTACACGACATACTTCAGCACGAGTATGTTACTCAACAGCGCACAGAACGAATTCGTTCTTCAGTGAGTACAAGCGCTAGTACACGATCGGGTGAGACAATTGTTAGACGAGCGCAAATGGGATCAACGGATGCTCCGACGGCAAACTCACTGCAAATTACGCGAGCAGCTAGTGTTGGACAACACTCAGCCAATTTACGAACTGATATACACTGCTATAATTGCCAAGTCTCAGGGCATATTTCGAAGAACTGTAATTTTACTCAGTGCAACGCCAAGGGGCATACAGCTCACCAATGCCCGAAGAATGTACCGACGGTGGTAAGCCTCGTAGCTACTACAAATTCCGCCACAGTAAGGAAATACATCAAAACCATCCGAATTGATGATCAGAATATCGAAGCTTTTATCGATACGGGTAGTGCAATTTGCACTATTAAGGTGTCAGTAGTTTTAGAGAGAGGATTTCCAATGATTCGCCAATCCGAAGTGTACCACTGTTGGGGCCCGAAAAGTTATACGGTTCAATCTCCCGGATATATTATAACCTCAATGGAAGTGGATCAAACCAAACTTAAAGACGTCATGTTAAAAGTCGTTTCTGATAACGTCCAAAATACTGACGTGATCGTAGGATGCACTTTCACTGAAGACGAACAAATTATATATATGAAAGAGAGAAATTCACTTACATTGACAAAAAAGACTGCAAATACGTCTACGGAGCAGCCTCTCGGACTACAAGTAACAGATGACTCAAACCTTTCACCAATGTCTGTGTGCGTTATAGACGTCCCTACAGAGCGGGAAGTGGTCTCCTTGCCAGTGATGAATACTCAATCGCAGCCTTGCCCCATGGCAAAGGGCGACATTATAGAAAGAGGAGCAATCAACGAAATTCCAACATTACCCGAACGAATTCTACACTCACCCGTCACTGCGGCAGACATTGATGTAGGCGAAGATCAACCAACGGAGACTGTCAACGAGCTCCTCGACATTCTGAACAGCTACCGAGACTGCATTGCCCTCAACATTTTCGAGCTGGGTAACATAAAGGGAGTGGAGTTCGAGATCACCGAGACACAAGGAGCCGTCCCAGTAAACTGTAAGCCGTACCGTGCGAGTAACAGCGAGCGCGGATCAATAAAAAAAATTGTAGCGGAATGGCGCGAAACGGGAATAGTACGTTATACAAATTCCCCATATGCGAGTCCGGTACTATTAGTACGAAAAAAGAATTGCGAAGAACGCCTTGTTATAGATTATAGGAAATTAAATGCTCAAACCATTCGCTTACCTTTTTCCATTACCAGATCTAGACGATCATTTAATGGAAATAGGCAATAATAGACTCTTTATTACGCTTGATCTAGCGCACGGGTATTTACAAATTCCAATCGCGGTTCTAAGCATAAAACCGCATTTATAACGCCAGACGAAACCGCCGAATGTAATGACTTGATGTTCGGACTTATCAACGGGCCGACTGCTTTCTCGAAAGCGATGCATCAATATCTCAGACCTTTAAGGAAGCATACAATTTTATTTTATTTTATATAGATGATATATTTATACAGAGGAATAGCTGGGAAGAACTTCGGTTGAAACTAATTCTAGTACTAAATGTTTTGCGTCAAGCCGGATTGACCATAAAACTCTCGAAATGTCAGTTTTTGAAGCACAAAATTACGCATTTAGGATTCGACATTTCAGAGATGGTACAAGCCCGGGGGCACAAAAGGTTTTAGCCATAAAGGAATTTCCAACGCCAAAAATCAACGCGAAGTTCGCCGGTTTTTAGGGATGAGCGGATTCTTTCGTAGGTTCGTGCCGCATTACCCAGCAATCGCAGCACCATTGTGCAAACTGTTACACGGTAATGAAACCTTTCATTGGTCGTGTGATTAGCAAAATGCGTTCGATAAGCTAAAAAAGTCCCTAACATCTAAGCCTGTGTTACAACCGTTCAATTCAAAGTAAGTATAAGACAAAGAAAAGTAATTTTTTATATTTGATTTGAATTATATTGTTGAAATTAATATAAACAATCCTAATAAAATAATAATTATGATAATATGACTGTACTATGTTATATATATA
>JAWWEO010019568.1:0-13650 GCA_035582975.1 Ormyrus labotus | reverse complement strand
TAACATTTATTAATAAATTATAACGTTTTTAGAAATTATTTCAAAAAATCTAAAATTAAAAATTTTCGCGTTATGTGCTATTACTTCTTTAATTTTTGAAATTTTTGCATAAAAATTTATTTTCATATAGATTATAACATATACAATCGAAATATGTAATAAAAAAAATTTCCATTTTTTGAAATTTTTTCGGTATAATACCCCCTTAAAGTAACAAAAATAGGTAATGGTGTTAATTTCTTCGAAGTGTGTGAAAAATTAAACGAAGTTAATATTAGTAATGTTTATTACGTAAAAGATATGAGTAAAAACTTAATAAATTACGGCAAAATAATTGATAGTAGTATTATTGTTTCTAAAGGTGATGAATTGAAAATTTATAATAAATGTCACAAATTAACAACAGTAGTTTTTAAAGAAAATAAAATTTATCCAATGAAAAGTATTTTGAAAATTAAAAGGCATCTAGTAAACAATACTGAACTTCGTGAAATGAGTGAAAAAGAAAAATGGCACAGAATATTAGGACATACAAATTTTAACTATTTAAATACCTTACGTAAACAACAATTATTGACAGGTTTACCGAGTGAGATAGGAACTGAATTCATGAAATGCAAAATATGTTTACCATTTAAAAATGATAGAGTAAAAGCAAAAGATTTGTTAAAAATAGTACATTCGGATATTAATACCTTCAGGTTAGAAAAAGGATTTGAAAATTTTGGGAATTTTTCTAAGGCATGCAAAATTATGCAAAAATTCAGGGTAATTTGTGATGCAAAAATGCACTTATATGATTTTTTCAGATTTTTTGGAGCTGAAATGCGCTTGAAAAACAACAAAGTTCAAAAACTTCTTTTTCAGGTATTTGACCCGAGGGAGACATCTGGGGGTTTAAAAATGTGGCTAATGAAGTCTTTGTATATGTTCTTTTGACCCATTCAATCAAATATGAAAATGTTTTAACTTATTTTGATTTATAATGCAAATAGTTTAGACAAGCTTTAACTTATCTTGAGACAAATCTTTCTTTATCCTTAAACTTATAGTTACCGCGAATTTTCTTGAGAATCTTTTCCAAAGCAAGATTTCCTTAGTTACTGTGATACATTTTTACTATATTATAGTGAGATATTCGAGGTACAACCCAGTCATTTCCATTTTTAGTCAGATTTTAAGTCTAATGAAATAAAATTCGATTTATCATGTAAATTATATCTATTTGATCATCTATTAATGGAAGAGGGTTTTGAATTCACTTTGGAATTTTATTTAACGACGTTGGTGCCAAATATATATGTCAACTCGATGTTTTGATTACATTTCTGTTTGTTTCTGTGAAACGGTATGGTAAACGATCAAGATTCAAATTCAATTTTGTTCTTTGATTGTTTTTCTATTAAACTGTAGGTTTTTTTGAACATTCTATCGATTCATTGATATATTCATCAAATATTGTCCACAATAAATATGTAAAATTTCAAAAGATTCTATAGACATTGATTTTTTGCCCCAATTTCCTTAATGCCTGATAATCTACATCGATTCGTTTTTCTTCATTCTTTTTAGAAACCAAAAAGGCAGGACTATGTCTCTTACTTACGCTGGTTGTCTATAGTTTTGTAATCATTTCGTGTAACTTTTCACGTTCGTCTTTTGACACACGATAGGGTTTATGATACACTGGCTCGTTGAGTAATTCTTTTTTCATTTTTCCTCTTTTTGCTTTGCCGAATTGCTATACTGTGATATCAGCGGTTTAATAAAATTATCAATCTTCCTTTTGTGCTTTTGCCTATCGATTCACAAAGTAGATCTTATTCTTTAATACACGGACTCAAATTAACGTTCTCCACATTAATAATTTTATCTTCATTCTTAATAAATGTCGTTTCTGATTTATACGATATTTTACGAGATTTCCTTGTAGGACGTTCATTTATTCTTGATATAAGAAAAAGGTGTAAAAGAATGGACATAAGACAAGCCAAATTGTACAAAATTAAATTTACTGTGCCGACAATTCGGAAATTTTGTTCTATTTCCTTCTTCTGGGCAATTTTACAAATGTAGTTATCGTTTACATGCTTCGTGATTAATTGGAACTTAACAATAAATGTAAAATAAAAAAAGCTGCATATGTATATGAATGAATGATTAACTGTGCATTTAAAGGCAATGATGTGCACGTCAATAATGGTGACTATGTATGAATATATGTATGGATATATGTAAACGATAACTACATTTATAAAATTGCCCTGAAGAAGCAAGTAGAATAAAATTTCCGAAACTTCGATACATTAAATTTAGTTTTATACAATTTGGTTTCTCTTGTTTCCGTTTTTAACTTCTCGTTTTCACTCTAATACCCCTTTAAGGGGGTCTTATACCCATCATTTGCCTTTGAAAAAATTCCTGAAACAACAAATCCTTAGTATTAAGAGTTTTCAAAAAAATATATATTAAAAATATAGCTTATTGTGATCAAATGGGCGCAAACTGTACTCTGTAGGCCCATTCGATCCAGAGATATAGCTATTCTAAATTTTTTGCTTTGGCATTTTTTATAAACATAATTTTTTGCTTTTATTTGTGTTTTTCTTCCTCACAGACCTTATAATATTTTTAATAAAAATCATTTGATTGAACTCATGTTTGATAATTTAATAGTAATTAGTGTTCCCAGGACATAGATAAGAAAATAAAATAATATTCATGTTTTTTTAGTTTTATTTAAAATTATTGCATTTTTTATTTGTTACTTGTGATGTCTGTGCGCGCTTCGCACGCGTACATGTATTTTTTTTTTCGTTTAATGATTTTATAAACATTAAAATAATGATCCTTTTTTTATTATAATTGAAGTTGGTTATTATTTGATTTGCAGATTATTATTAAAAATATTTGTAACTATTATTTTCGCAGATAATTTAGTGTTATTTTAAATAGTTTTAATTTTAATAAAATTATTTATATATAATGAAATTCATAAAGATAAATTATGGGTAATTCATTTAAAAAAAATATTTCTTTAGAAACATAATTTTTTACTTTTATTTATATTTGTCTTCCTTACACACCTTCTAATATTTTTACTAAAAATCATTTGATTGTACTCATGTTTGATAATTTAGCAGTAATTAGTGTTCCCAGAACGTAGATAAGGGAATAAAATAATACACATGTTTTTGCTTCCTCCTAGAGGAAGCATTGTGACAGTAATTTTTGGAGTTCGAAAAAACGGTTATAACTGTATTTTAAGGTGCCAGGAACAAGAATAAATTATTTTTGAAAAATGTCTGTATGGATGTGTGTGTGTGTGCATATACGCCGTATCTCAGCTTTTTTTTGTTTTCATTTTGTGATGGCGGCAAACAAATCTGTTTTTGTTTAGCTTATTTTTTTTTATTTGTCGTAAATTTTCGATTTTTGAAAAATTTAATTTTAATTTTTTTTAATGATAGGATTAAGAGATTTGAATTGAACGAAGGCCAATTTAAAGAGCATAAAAATACCTATAATTTCAGAGGAAAAACGTTACCCTAGCTCTTATGGTTCTTTTGTTTTTAATAAAAACGTGTGTTTTTAAAAAAAATATAATTCTTAAATTAAATTATCAACTGCTCTAAAATATTTTTGGTAATTAAGAATATATATAGCTATAATCTGTAAAAATTTCCAGCCGTTTTGTCAATTAGTTTTTGAATAAAATGCTGAAAACCGAAAAAAATGAGTTTTCTAGAACGAACGATCACGGAATTAAAAAGACTTTAAATTACTTGAAATTGTTGGAAAAGGTAGATCTTTTACGTGTTCAGAGCTGTATAGTTTTTCTGCTTATGAAACGTATTAGTGCAAAAGATATTAAGGTTTTATTTATTTTGTTTCAATTTTTTGAATAGCTGTATCTTAGTGAATAATCGATCTCTTTTAATGATCGACCTCTTATTTTTTTCGTCTTTAACTAAACTTTCAAAATTAAAAAGAATTTTTGAAGTTCATCTACTAGTTTTTGTTTTATAACGATTTTAAGCTATGTATGGTATCGCGATTATATATATAACATAGTACTGTCATATTTTTATTATTATTATTATTATTTTATTATGACTTTTTACATTAGTTTTAGCAATATAGTTTAAATAAAATACAAGAAATTACTTTTCTATGACTAATAATAGTTAGAAAAAATTCAATTTACTTGAAATTTTATTTAATTTTTTTCAACACGAAGATAGTGTGAAAAGGTAACACCAGGTTAAAATCACCTTTATTTTACATTAGTTTTAGCAATATAGTTGAAATAAAATAAAAAGAATGACTTTTCTTTGGCTATTTAAGCTTGTTTTGTTCTTGTATTCTTCTGTTTTTTAGGACTTTAAATATTTCAATAACAAAATTTATATTTAAATAACAAACGAGATAATAATGGAACAATAAATTAGTTAGGAGGAAGCTAACTGCCAATGATTTGGCATCTTTTTTTTGGTAAGTTTTTCTTAACAGACATTTGTATGTATGTATTGTAACCTTTATAAAATAGGTTAAGCTTATAAAATATTGACTCAACCTTTCTAATTTTGATCTTAATACACATTAATTCAATTACGAACTATAATTAAACATTTGCTTCAAATTTTTTCTTATTGTTTCAAAGATGTAATTGCCAACAAAGCTTGATCAACTTTATAAAATAGTCATTCAAAATATCCTATTTGCTGATAAAGCTTGGTTGGCTTGAAGTATTTTGAAGATGCGTCATTATAAAGTTGATCAAGCTTTGTTGGCCACTACGTCTTTGAAATAATAAGAAAAAATTTGAAGCAAATATTTAGTTATAGTCCATAATTGAATTAATGCGTATAAAGATCAAAGACAACATTTTATAAGCTTAACCTATTTTATAAACCACATTTTCAAGTACACAATACAAATGTCTGTTAAGAAAAACTTACCAAAAAAAAAAAAAAAAAAAATGCCATGTCATTGGCAGTTAGCTTCCTCCTAACTAATTTATTGTTCCATTATTATCTGGTTCGTTATTTAAATATAAATTTTGTTATTGAAATATTTAAAGTCCTATAGCGCACATAAATCACTAGTAATTACAAAAAAATGAATTTCAAATTTTCTATATTTTCTATACAAAATAACCACATTTAATTTTTTGGAGTACTGAATCTTAATTTGACGCCGGCGTGGTAAATAGTATATATCCGAAAATACTCGAAAAACCATAGTATTACTGATTATGACTCAAAAAGGCGAACTAAGGAATAGAATATTAAAGAAAGATAACGAAATTAAATATTATTGCCTACAATAATCAAAAGAATAAATTAACTTTTTTAATTTGGCTACGAAGAAAATGTTAATGATATTTAAGGGGGTATGGTACCCATTTTTTTCTATTGCAAAATTGACCTGAAAAATACATAAATTAATTAATAATAAATTCTACTTCTTAGAGACTAAAACTAAAGTTAATTTTGATCAAATGGCTTCGAACAGAATTCTGTAGGCCCATCTGGTCCAAAGATATTAACTTTTAAACTTTTTGCTTTGGCGTAAACTCCAGAATGAACCGATAGATGAATTGTCATCTAGCAGGGCTTAAAATCATTGATTTTTATGTCATTTAGGGATGACGAATTTTTTTCATTAAATTTTTTTGGTTTAGTATTTTTAAATTAAGAAAAACTCAGAAAAATTGAGGAAAACTGAGAAAATTCATCAATTTTTTTGAGTTTTTCTTAATTTAAAAATACTAAACCAAAAAATTTAATGAAAAAAATTCGTCATCCCTAAATGACATAAAAATCAATGATTTTAAGCCCTGCTAGATGACAATTCATCTATCGGTTCATTCTGGAGTTTACGCCAAACTCCAAAAAGCTAAAGTTTTCAAGAAACAATAATAACAGAACTTGTTATTTTCTTCTAAAAATATAGCACCCGGATCATCACAATTGTTAAACTATAATTACCACTAGTTTTCTTGAAAGTGCCACAAAGATGATTAAGTTGTTCTTATCGTACTCCAATGTCATGAAGATAAATTAACATGACTCTTCTCCATTATCTCTATGTCGAACCCTCTCATTGAAGAATTTAATTAACTATTGACGAAGAATATCAGGATTATTACTATAAATTAATATCTGCATTATAATTCTCTTTTCAATAAGTGGAAGCTTACAGTGGTCCAAGCACATGATGTTAAAAGCAGCATAATGTTTGCAGTATCAGGCAATGCTGGCATATGGCTTAGAATTATATACCTGTAACAGCACTTATTCCACCAATTGCACTTTTAAAATAGGATTTAAAACACAACACTATATAAAAAAGCACTTCAAAATCATGGCTAAATAGGATCTGAAACAGAAAAATAAAAGTTCGTCTTTTAGCTTGACAGCTTGAAGTGGTAATGGAACTTTCAAATTATGTCCAGGGGTATTTTCTTTGACGATCCTTAAAGGTTCTACATCTTACTTTATTGTAAAATTAAAAATTTTCGTATTATGTGTTACTTCTTTAATTTTTGAAATTTATGCATAAAATTTTATTTTCATTCAGATTATAACATATACAATCAAAATATGTAATAAAAAAAATTCCAATATTTTCGGTATCGTACACCTTAAGAGAAATATGAATTTTTTACTTCTTTCTAGAGAAAGCTTTATGATAGTAATTTTTGGAGTTGTTCGAAAAACCTGTTATAATTGTATTTTAAGATATCAGGAACAAAAATAAATGGTTTTTGAAAAATGTCTATTGATATATGTGTGTGTGTGTGTGTGTCTGTACGTATACACCTGGATCTCAGCTTCTACTGAACGGATTTGCATCTTTCACGACTCTTAGTTTTTTCTTTTTTTTTTTTTTTGTGATGGCGGTAAAAAAATTTTTTTTTGTTTAGCTAATATAATTTTACTTTATTTTAATGATAGGATTGAGATATTTCAATTGAACAAAGGCCATTTTAAAGAGCACAAAAATACCAATAATTTCAGAGAAAAAAAAATTATTTTAGTTCTTATGGTTCTTTTGTTTTTAATAAAAACGTGCTTTTTTTTGAAAGATTATAACTCTTAAATTAAATTATCAATTGCTCTGGAAAATATTTTGGTAATGAAGAATATATAGAGCTATAATCTGTAACAATTTCAAGCCATTTTGTCAACTAGTTTTTGAGTAAAAAGCTGAAAACTGAAAAAATGAGTTTTCTATGTCCAATGATTACGGGAGTAAAAAGGTTTTAATTGATTTGAAATTTTGGCAAAAGTTAGATCTGTTGTATGTTCAGAGCTGTATAGTTTTTCTACTTATGAAAATTATTATTATCGGTCTTTTTCATTGATCAACCATTTATTTTCTTCATCTTTAACTAAACTTTCAAAATTGAAAAGAATTTTTGAAATTCATCTACTAATTTTTGTTTTATAACGATTTTAAATGAATGGTAACGGGATTATATATGTAACACAGTAGTCATATTTTTATTATTATTATTTTATTATGATTGTTTACATTAGTTTCAGCAATATAGTTCAAATCAGATATAAAAATTACTTTTCTTTGGCTTATAATTACTAGAAAAAATTCAGTTTACTTGAAATTTTTATTTTATTTTGTTTTAAAGGAAGATAGTGTAAAAAGGTAATACCAGATTAAAATCACCTTTTTGCTCTTGTATTGAACATTATATTTTGATAGAACTTGTACAAAGCTTGATTTATCACATGCATTTTTATTTAAGTATGCGCGAAATCATCAAAATTTCCAAAAAACTATATTTAGGACTTAAATATTCCAATAACAAAATTTTTATTTAAATTTTGTTTGCTGCTCATTAAATTCTAAAATGGAGATAGATAAATAAAATAATAATACAAAACTAAATAATTAATTAAATAAAGAATCTTTTGAAATTATGTTTTTGAAATCGATTGTTTTTAACGAATCTCAGAGATAATATTGGAACGATAAATTAGTTAGGAGGAAGATTCATGGAAGTGCCAATGAATTGGTAGCGTTTTATTCAATTGTAGTTTTGTTTTCAGGTAAGAAAACTAATAAAAGCTATTTTTTTGTCGTCTTAACAAATGAAAAGTAAAATTACTACGAAGAATATAATTAAAAAATATTAATTGTTAAAGTTTGATGTCGTAAATTGATTTTTTAATTTTGATCATTTGTAAATATCACATTTACGAGTAAATAAAAAATTGTACAAATGTTTCTATATTTTACGTAGTAGTAGCGTCAATATAAAGTCTTAACATCGGAGGCGCCAAGGCGTCGCGGCGCCCACTACGGCGCCCGCCATAGTGTCGCCAGCTTCATCCCCTTCGATGTATTTTTCCTAGCCAGACAACCAACTATTCTACTTCACTAAATTATTTAATGATTGAATAGAAAAAATCAACTTTTTAAACTTGATTAGTTGTCCATAAATTATAGCTTGAAAAACTTAATTAACTTAACAAATTTGTTAACAAACAATTAAAAAATTATATATGCATATAATAAATTTTATAATTTAGATTTGAAACTTGATTTCTTATTTTATATTCTGTGTGCATTTTAAATTAATAAATCATTGACTTCGTTTTAAATTTTTGAATCAGTAATTTTTAAACAATCTTAAAATGATTCCTACTAATAATAAGTAAGACTATAAAAGTAGATTCTAATTTGTGTTTAAACGATATGGTTGATTGACTTTGCTGAAACACTTCTTAATTAAAAACAGTGATTGTCACAAATGATTATTGTTTATAAAATTCAATTTGATGTAATTTATAATTACATTATCATAATATTATAGTTTTCTCTTGAACAAGATCTCTATTGGAGTCGAAACGTTAACGAGTATTATTACGCCATGTAACTGAATAAGAATTTTTTTGACGGAGATGAGCACTTTATGCTCATGATAAAATAAGTGTCTGATACGTATTTTTTGGTAAATTTAACAGTAAATTCTATGAGAAATTTTTTTTTCCTACGTAATGATATGTATTAAATGATTGACAAAGCCAACTAATCATTATTTTCAAAAGATTATTAAAGTTTTGTATTAGTCTTATAAATTTCTGAACAAGAAACTCGGATAACAGAAAACCTAGGTAAAATTAATTCATTTTAATTTGAATGTTTCAAATTTGTAGATACTTTATCAAAATTTGTTACCTTTGGAATTCATTTCTTTTAAGTTTTTCAAAAATATAAAATAAAGTAGATATTTCCTCAATAGAAAAATGGGAAAATTTTCTGATCAAAATATTAACAATTGCCCAGATATATGTCAAAATTTAGCAAATATTGGAAACTTTTTTTCAATGTCGTAGAACAAGCAATCTCTTGTTTCCGAAAAATACAAATCAACCATAATTTCTCGTGAACATCTGCAAGTGAATAAAATGTAATAACAAAAATGACAGATTTGTCGTTAAAAACATCGAAAAAAATATTTATTTTCATCGAAATCTGCTTATTATGGGCAGTGTCAGTCGCAATCTCTAATAAGTTTGTTTTGCACTTATTTACTCTATGTTTGATGTAATAATAATAAATTAAGTTTATGAATTAAAGAAATAAAATAATTTTTGTTTAAGGCTGTAAAAAGTTAAATAATTTTAGATAAATTAAGAAATAGATTGAAATTTTATTTTACTAGCTATATTTAGGCGCGCTACGCCAGCTTTATTTATTTTTATTACGCATATTAGAAATGTATTTTATTAAATACGTTTAAAATATTTTTTCTATTATAGTTTTATGAATCTTTAATAATTCAGTACCGTAGGACTTTTAACCTTAACATATACCTCGTAATAATTTTTGAAGTTAGAAATTCGAATATTTTTTTATTATGCGAAGTATTAAGTAGAAAATAAATAAAAATTAACGTCAATATTAGTACGTTATTACTTTTAAAAGTCTTGTTTTCATTCTTTGTCCTAATTCACAAAGTTCTCCACTTTTAATTGACAAACATTTAAAAACGCAATTCTTTTAATCTTTTAAATAAAAAACTCAATTTTCAAATAATAAATATAGGCAGAGAAATTTTCTAGGAAAAATTACGAGAGTTGATCTTTAATCGTTTAATCTCAAACTGAAAAACAGAACAAAATTACTACAATTGCATGCAATTTTAGTAAAATTAAAAGAAAAAATGCGGTATTATTATATTAAAAATGACCATAAAACCGTAGTAAAAATTAGATTTTAATGTATAGTTCTAGGATTATGTTTAAATTTTGCTAAAGAAAATGGTAATTTTTACTAAAACTAAGGTAATTTTTGTATATTTTTTAAGTGTGCTCCGATGTGCTGTAACTGCAACCGCAGTTTGCGTACTTAAATAAAATACAGAAAAGCGAACTCAAAATTTAAAAGATTAATTAAAATTTTAATTTAACTTTGATTTGATTGTTATATTTTAATTATTTACTTTTTATAATAATCGCTTTTATTATATTTTTCCTTTGTTAATATGCAAAGATGATTGGAGTTAATCATAAATTTCAGTAGTCATTAAGGTTTTAACTTCTCAACCCGCTGGTCGTGGGTTCGAATCCTCGCGGAAGTAGATGTTTTTCTATACAAATAAAAATCAATTAAATTTACTTTGTGAAAAAAAATTTGTTATTAAAAAATGGAGAAAATAATCATGATCTAGGTGATAAGCAGGCTTCTTACTGTGTATAAGGGTTAAAAGAGCTACGTTCCATATTATAGGGAAATAAATCAATGTTTTTCAAATTTGAATTAAGTTTAAGTTAAAATTCTTTTTACACAGTAAGAAATTTTGGATTTTGCCGAAATCTACAGTTTTAATCGGCTAGTAAATTTTTATTTAGTAAGACTTAAATCGTTGGAAATTCATCTCGTAAAGCCCGAATTGAAAAAAATTAATAATTTAAAAAAGCTACAGGATGTGTACTGCAGGAAACACCAAAATTTGTAAAAATCAATATATCTGGTTTGAAGAGGTTTAATTAATTTTTTTTTTATGTTTGTATTTTGTACATTTTTATTAAAGATACGTAAGCATTCGGAGAATTAAAATTCTGATGAGAGTTACTACTATTAATATTCTTCAGTTACATTGTAGAACATTATTGTTTTGAACATACGACATCGCTGCAAATTATATTTACAAATTACATACAATGTCGTGATAAATAAAATGCTCGTTAATTCAGGTCTCAAAATATATTAAAATTACATAAAACATTTTAAATACGTTCAAAATTCGTTGGTAAACTTTTTCCAAGAATTTTTAAATTTAATGTACATTGATTTCAAAATGTTTTAATTGTGAAATCAAATTCAAATCTTAAAATTGTAAACCATGAATAACGTAATTTTCTCTTACATGTTTTACATTAAATTTCTACATTTATCTCTTTAACTTTCGTCAAGCACTGTCCCAGTTATCAAAAAGCACGTTAACATTTAACATTTCTCTTTAAGGAACTGGTAATATTTTTTATTAAAATAAAAATATTGTTTAAATTAAAGATTTAATCATTTCTAATTCATGTATTTAAAGAAATAATCAAGAACCGTTCCCGGAAATGCAAAAAAGTAATAGAAAATTTTTTTTCAGTCAATAACATTTTCAGTAGATGTAGCTAAGATGCGAGAATGAAAGGGAGGGGATTCTAGACCAAAATTGTTACTCCTCAATGGAACAGCCAATCGAGCTCCACGCTGTAAAGGGGTGGTGGGCGCATGATCTCATAGAGTCCTCTTTGGGATGCTGCGCCGTACAGTGTACACGCGTATACCGCCACTTCGTTCGTAACTGTCGACGAGTTTAGATAGCAACGTTCTAGTAGTTTGCGTTGATTTTCATGTTCATATTACATATTCTTTTTGAAAAAACTAAATCTTCTAATTCATTTGTGAATTATTTAATTTACTTCTGAAAATAGAATAGACACATATAAAAATTAATTGGTTTTATATATATATATTTAACTTTCGATATACGTTTAACATTGAAGATAGTATATTTTTATACTTAATTATAAATAAATGGAAGAAAATAAACTTTTCAATAAGTTTCCATCTTGAAAGTGAAAACTAATTTTAGTGAAGTATAATATTATCTGAGCAACTGCAAGTACAACTGTAAATAATGTTTTTCAAAATTGTGAATTTTGTGGTAAGTTTTTGACAGTATATCAAAGAATTATGGCAAGTTATTATTGTAAAGTATATTTTGAATGCATAGTAAATTCTTTATCTTACTTTTACGCACAAACTTTGTAACAATACCAATTTTAGAAGTAGCAAAAATTACGTTATACGTTTTTTATTAAGTCGCTCAAGCCTGAGTTGAACGTTATTTATATTGAAATAAAAGTTTTTTTTAAGTTTAACAACTTTTTTTAAAGAATTACAAATGTCAAAAGAAAAACAAGGGTCATTTTTTTTAAATTTTCTATGAATCCAAAATTAATTTTGTAACTGCCTGGCCTACGTTCGGCTTATGTTTTAATGGATTAAAAGAGCGATTTTAATAAATAATCTGCTGCGTCATGATAAGGGTAAAGGCAGTTCGTATTTGTAGCTTCAAATTAACGGCGCCAAAAAAATTGTTTTTTTTAACACAAAAATATAAGTTATAGCATCATGTTTTTTAGAAATTTAATTTTTTCAGAATCATTAACAAATATAATACATTTTAAATTAATAAATTTTTTAAACCAGCATCAAATTAAATTCCAGCGCGCATCTTTCAAAGAATTTCAATACAGTATTACTCCAAGAAAGCAGATTTTACTGCGCATCGATTACCGCTTAAGTGTAATTACCTATTTCTTTATTATTTTTATTGTTTAAAATTTTTTTTCAACATTTTCCTTGTATATAAATATTATATTTTTAGTTGAAAGTACAGAAATTGATTTACTATCTAAATATTTACTTATTTTGTATTACTGCTCTTCCATGGACGGTACCTTAACCTTCGTACCTTTTTTGCACCTTTTTGCAAATTTATAACTAATCATGCATTTGAATGTATAAGTAATGCCAATTTTACTTTGAACTATTAACTATTAAAGTAAAGTTTTAAACTTCTTTTCAAGTGTTATGTACTCTAAGATCTTATATGCTTGGTTGCATGAAATTTACAGTAATACTCATATTTGAATCCAGAAGTTCTCATTTCATACTCTAATAAATCGAATTGGAAACTCCAAAAACTCAAAAAAAAAAGATTAAAAAGTAGCTGTGAAAATGACAATATACAAAAAGGGCAAACACTAATAAAGGAGTATTGGCTAGGGATACCGATAAGAAATTCTTTTCAATCACTGAAATATCAAAATAAAGCAATAATTAATTACATTGTCAATAAATGCGGCGAAAATTATTACAGCTATAAAAGTGCGGCGAAAAAAGTTACAGCTATGAAGTGCAGTGAAAAAAATTTAATTACAAAACAATGCGACAAAAGAAATTATATCTCAAATGTAAGGCGTTAATTAACCCATTAACGCGCAAAATCGAATTTTTGTGCACACAATTTCAAGCCCCCAATTCGTACAGATAAAGATAGTAACTTCTTCCCAAAATCCTACCTAAACGATTTTCGAGGGTGTTCTTTCAGAA
>JAWWEO010019567.1:0-13665 GCA_035582975.1 Ormyrus labotus | reverse complement strand
TATATATATATATATATTCTACACGCGTGTAGATCGCGCGTGTAGAACAATTCGGTGTAGAAACGACACGGTCTCCACTTAACCGAGAATTTAATGAAATATACATTTCGAATTTGCACGTAAATCTAGGAATTGTGTAAGAAGTCCGGAAAACCGGATATAAGGTAATTCATAGGTACCCGTAAGAAGCGTCCAAGTGCGTGCGATAGAAATAAATTAGAATAGGTATATAGAAAAAATATCGATATGTATACCAATTTCAAAATTAACCTATCTTTTAGATTATATAAATTAAGTTATTAATTATCATTCAATTACATCTGAGTGAAGTACTAAAAACTATTTTTTATTTTGCACAATTTATTTTTATTCACATAATAGTATAAAAAAATGTATAATTACGTTGTTTCAACATCCTATTACGCTGTTTAATCATCTCATTGGAATCTTCAAATTACTATCTCTGGTTTTTTAAGGTAATACAGTCAAAAAAGTTTTAAAAATCGCATTTTTTTATTAAAAATTCTTATTCTATATGTTATTTTAAGTTAAAATTAAAATTTTTAATAGAAATATGAAAAATTATCGAAATTAGAGTGGATAAAGTCAAAAAGATTTATTTATTAAGAATATTAAAATTTAAATTTGCATACTTGCAGTGTCGTTAATGAAATGCGAATAGTGAAAATTAAAAAATTCGTTGTCAAAATTAGTCTACTGCTTAATAATTACAGTTAATAAAAATTTTAGTTTTTACTTACCTTTATTAAGTCAATTTATAGTGTGATATTAGATAAATATTTTTAAATTGAATTTAAAACTTAAAATTTAAATGCAAATAAAATTGAATTTCGTTTGCTTACTCTCACTTAAAAAAAGTTTCATGTGGTACAAAGAAAGCCGAAATATTGCTTGATCCTTTTATCTTCGATTTCGATCGATCGGGAACATGCGATAATCCCCACCATCACCGTCTCCGACATTTGCATCAATTTTTCGCGCACTACTCTGAGAAAAATTTTCATGTGAAAATTACTATATTTTAACGAAAATACAAACTTAGTTATACTTGAAATATGATTTAAATACTTGCTATGCAATATATTAAAATTAAAAATTTGAAATTTTTTATAAAACATAAAATCTCATTTCTCAGTCTGTAGATCGCAGGTTTGATTCTCGGTTGTGAAAGTTTTTCAAATTAAATAATACTACTAAATTAATTTAAGAATTAAAAAAAGTATGTAAAATATATGATTTAGAAACTAATATAGATGATGCAATGCAGATAAATGCGAGAGAAAAACATTCTTTTCATCCTGAATTATTATTACTTTGCTTTCGCTATAATTAAAATACTACATTGAAAGGTAATAAAGTACATTGTGCAACGCGGAGAGAAAATAAGCTATTTCTAGCGAGAATGCTGAAAACCTTACCCGAGTCATTTCATTTCATTTCTTGCCTGAGTTGTGAGAAATTTAATATAAACGTAGTTTGTCTCCCTGTTAGTAAAGAGTATAATAATTTTTCTATAAAAAATATTAATATTTACATACAAATTTTTCTATGAGTAAAAAATATCTTATTTTACTTTTTTTCATTTTTATTAATTAATAGCACTAAATTGATATTTTCTATGGCACTTTAACAGATGACAAAAAATTTATCTATTTGTACATTCTTGGACATTTACTCTACATGTTATTCGGGAATGATTAAGGCAAAAATCTCGCCTCCAAGACGTCATAATCATTCCACTTGATAATTCAACTGAATTATACATTCTGATATTAATTGCAATGTTACACAACTCACTAATAATTTTTAGCTTATTTACTTTTTAACATTATCTCATAGTAACGCGTATTTAGCAATACTTGTTGATGCGGCAACTTGTTTTTAAATTTTATTCTACCACTTCGCGATATAAAATAACTATGATATTATTTAGACATTCATAAAACTTGAACTAACGCCGGCGATAAGCACGCACGAAGTATCGCTTTATCAAACACTATTATAATATGCTAATAAAAAGATCTGAGTTTGGAACCGATGATCGAGTAAAATTTCCTATTCTTACAGAATTAATTCTAACTAGGTATCTAATTTAAGCATACGTCACTTCAAGAATCTCTTAATTTGTAAACAACGTTAATTACCAATTATTATAGTTCTGTTTTCTGATGGGTAATGGCTTTTTTGAAAGATTGATTTTAATTTTAATAATTTTTTATTTAAGAGATAAATTATATAATTTCTATTAAATATATCTGATTATAGTTATATAATAATTAAAAGGAAGTAGTGTAGACAAACATAGAAACTCTTTTCTGAGTCTAATCAATTGATATGCAATGAACGTACATAATCACTATAAAATTATAATCAAATCTTATAAAGTTGAAAGCAAACCGCATTATATTAGATTCTTTTATCACCTTGAGAATTACTTCCGAAAATATTCATTTATATTATTTGTTCTAAAGGTTAATTATTTATCCAATATTTTTATATGTTATAGTCTCTCAATAAACAAAATTATGTTATTTATCAAACTTAATTGAAATTTCGATAAAATAGTTGTAATGACATAATCTAGTAAAAAATAAAAAGGTAAAAAATTGGATTTTAAGGCAAATAATAGAATGCTTTTGAAAAAATGAAATAATCAAATTACCCGTACCGAAAAAAATGTTTGAAACTGTATACGATCATATAAAATTGTACAAAACTGTACAAAAAGTGTAAAACCGTATGAAATTATATTTAAACATCTATAAGTTGGTTTTCGGACAACTTCATACGTTTTAACACATTTTGCTACATTTTAATATGGTCTTATACGGTTTTTAACATATTTTATACAGTTTATATGGTATAAAAAATTGGAAAAATTGGAAAAATATACGTAAATATACACAAATATACATTTTTATATGGTTCTCTATATAAAAAATTTGATATGGAAGAGCTTGTAAGAAATGTAAGAAAATGTGTGAAAATGTATGAAACTGTATAAAATATGTCCAAAAATCAGTGACTTTTTGTACTATTTTATACAGTCCTCTTACAGTTTTCTTACAGTTTTACACAATTTAATATATTTATTTTTTCCATATGGGTATTTCAAACTTTTCTTGTTTTCTATATGTTTATTTCCCATATAAGTTTGAAAACTGCTTCATACAATTTAATCCAATTTTAAAATGCATTTTTTTAAATAAACGCAAATTCATCAAATAATTTTATTAAATATCTTTAAAAAACGATTTTTAGTGAAACAAAATGAAATTGTAAAATGTAGCAATCAATAATCTCTGACTCATTTTCCCATTTGAAGGCATTTCTTGAATCTGCGAAGCCCGTAGTCTGCATATTCGACACCATCATCAGCCACAATACAGTATTTATCATCTCTGAACTCAAAACTTTGCAAATGATATTGCCAACATTGAACGTATGATAATTCGATCGGTTCACTAACTTGATTGTCAGCACTAATTTCTTGAATAAACACCTGAGCCAATGCACCTTCTCCATCCCCGAGGAAACAGTCAGCGTCAGCAACGTAACTATACACAGCACCACCTCTAGCCATATTCATCAAGGTTGAGGCTACAGCTCGACTGTCTTTGACTGCTGGTGCTACTTGAGACATTGATATTGTATTTAAATTCCGATCCATCAATTCACAAGTGTAGTTTTGGAAAATGTTCGATGCTTGCTTCTCGCCATTACACAACGGTGACCAACATACTCGAATGGTATTGTGATTTGTTGAATATGCCGAGACTGATGAATTCACAAGACGCTGAGACGTGACCTCAAATTTTGCATTCGTAAGTCGTAAGAGCGTTGAGCAATTTTTTAATTCTAGTACTTGGAGGTAGCTGTCGTGGGGAGATTCTGCTTCGATGTAACTTATTTCATACGTACTGTCCTCATCTAACAAGTTTCTTTCTTCTTTCTCTATATTTGGTATGGAATAGCGCGAATTGTCACACAGAAATTTATAACTACACTGGCACGGATTACAGGATTTTGCAAACAACAGAAAGGTGTTGTCAAAAGGAATAATGCGCTTTATATGATCTACTGAATTTATCGTGCTTATGTTGTATGCACAGGTTTCAAGTTCGATGCTGAGAAATTTCCAGGCTGGATCGCTTTCATATTTATTTAAAGAATTTGACCAACGCATTTTTGAAGAATCGGACCAAATTAATATTTTCCCATTTTTGTAAGAGACTTCTTCGATATCGTAGTACTCATTTCCAAAGAATACTTCACAGTTTTTATTAAAATTACTTGGTATTGATGATACATCAGGCGTGTGTGATACATAAATTGTACCATTGTCGAATTTAACGTAGGCTACAGAATTACCTACTTGTACTATGTCAGTTTTATAAAGTTTAAATTCATTTGTTTCGCTATTTTCTGCAGCACTGCTGACCGCGAAATATAGCAGCATTAAAAATAAAAAGCTATATGGTTTACTGAGCATGATTACGGAACTCTGAAATTTCAAATTGATATAAATAATAAATTAATAATTTTTAATTTCTTTTAATTATTTTAGTGCGCTCAAAAAAAAAAAAACAATTATGATATAACTTTTTTTTTATTCTTTATTTACTTTGATCTTTTTTAATCTTAACATAATATTGCACTAATATCTGTGATGTTTTTGCAAGCAAAGGTAAAATTGGAAAAAAAAAATATAATTTGTTAACATTTAAATTTATATGTTATATAAAAAAAATCTTACAGTTAAAGTTCTCCTAAGACTTCTTTCGATCAAAGAGCTGTATTCACGACTGATGTCGTTCTGAAAGTTTATCTTAGAAAAATGGAAATTAAAAAATTATCATAAGAGGTGGGGATTTCCTTCTTCAATATTCTGACGTAAGTTATCTAAAAAAATTTCAATCAGATAAATATTTCATGAAAAATTTCACTTCGTCGCTACAAGCAAATTTCACAAAAATATTTTATGAGCATATAGCATTAATCTGAAAGTTTCATTTTGTAATAGTAAACAAATTTATATCATACTTACATTCAAAATTCTTAATACTATTGATAACATTTACATAAAAGCATTGATTAATACAAAAGTCTCTGTATTGAAATTTTAAGCGTTTATTCTAAAACTAAAGTTATAACGTCTATCTTAAGCTTAACATTTTTTTTATTAAATTTAATGACTGTTTTAATAAAATATATTATAAATTAATTCATTTGTTTTTAGTTATTAAATTTAAAT
Source organism: Ormyrus labotus (assembly GCA_035582975.1). NCBI lineage: Eukaryota > Metazoa > Arthropoda > Insecta > Hymenoptera > Ormyridae > Ormyrus > Ormyrus labotus. The sequence continues at coordinate 8,390 of JAWWEO010019567.1, read as the reverse complement.
TTAGATTTGTTCTTACATTTAAATCATTCTATTATATTTTAAAATTGTATATAATCACACTTAAACTTAAAATTATTTTTAGTTATTACCTTATTCTTTCTTAAAGGATCTTCCTGATTAAAATAAGCAAAATCCTCCTATATCCTGGTTTTTGAAAATAACCTACTGGAACTTATTGGGGTACTTGAAAAAGTAAGTTTTAATCTGTTCAACTCCACGTGTCCTGTGAAGGATCTGTAAGATCTGAGGAAGTGCTCGAAAAGGGCAGGAATCAGCTTATTGGAGAAATCAAAGAGGTCGGAATAAGGAAGTTTGAAATTCGAGATAAGAAGGCCTTTACTAGAAGCTTCTTTGACAAGTTGGTCTGCCTTCTCGTTGCCTTCAATACCTTTGTGGCTGGGAATCCAAAGCAGACTAATTTTTCTGCTATCGGAGGAAAGTTGATGAAAGTGTTCTTTTTATTTTAAAAATGGACGAATTTGTTCGATTCGATAATGCCGGGAGAATAAACTATGGCTTGAAGACAGCTTTTAGAGTCCAAATAAATCGTAGCTTCTGATATTTTGTTTTGAATGATAAACTCTAGGCAAATTTGGATGGCTATAACGTGGCGTCGGCCAACCCGCGCAAGAACTAGGATGATAGCACCAGTAGATGGACGGTACCAATAAATGGACGATTCGCACTTTATTCTTGTTTTGAAAAATTTCCTTTTTGTGTAGTTTAATAGCTGTTTTTCATTTTTATATAAAATAAATATTTATTTTTCTACAAATACTAAATTCCTATATAAAAAGATAATTAATCATAGAGAAAAAATTGAATAATTAGCAGATGGCGGCACTACGTGTGCTCATTACTCGTTTGTAGTTCGATATTGCAGAATGCCGGCGTGCATTCAACCAAACGAAAAAATTAGTACGAAGGTTGATTAAAAGTAAATTTTTAAATGTATACCTGAATTATTAATTTACAAGTAAATATATTGATAACGTAAAAAAGAACGTTCATTATTGTAAAAATGACCGTATTGGTATTTATTTTCTAACCTGAAACCAGTAAATGGACGACTCATAATTTTTATTTATTTTATCGATTACAAAGTAAATAATTAAGTTTGTTTATTAAATTACGTAATAATGTATTAATAAATTGTTAATTAAATTATTCATATTAATGATAAAAAATTAGAACATAAAATTTTCGTACTTTAAATCAAGAAAAGTACTTTTTTTCAAGATGACAATTAAAAAAAAGAATTATAAAAAAGAGTTTCATAATTATATGGAAGATGATTTACAAAATGCTTTAAAAGCTATAAAAAATGGGTTTAAAAGCTTCACCCGACATCTTCTGTTCGATTTGAACAGCATTGAAGTTTAAATTCACAGCCTCTCAAGTCAGTTACCATTACCCCGCAGAGTCCAATTGGGAGACACAGCTGTGTCAACTTCGACTTCCGATCTGCATGCTGAACGCCAGCCGCTTAAGGTCGGTAGCCTATGTTACAATTTCAGTTTCTTCTGGTTTTTGGATGTTCAAACTTTACAAAAGGCTCGGAACACTTGATAAATTTCTTTATCCTTGACCAGCACAGTTTCGGGATATTGTCATTTCTGTCTTTTTTCTACAACAACTTTAATAAGCGCGTTTCAGGAGTCTTCATTTCTCGAACATTTGAAGAGGACATGGTTCTAGGACGTTTTGTAGAAACCTTTTGATCGAAGGAATTTTGATCGACGGACGTTTGGTCGAAAACTTTTTGATCGAAAGGACGTTTGGTCGAATGGTTTTTTTGTCGAATGGATGTTTTGTCGAAAACAAATTTTTTATTTAATATATATATAAAATTTTTCGATCAAATGTCCATTCGACAAAAAAACCATTGGACAAAAAGGTTTTCGACAAAACGTCCTTTCGACAAAAGTTCTTCGACAAGAAGTCCGTCGATCAAATGGTTTTCGACAAAACGTCCTAGAACCTAGGATTCGAAAGCTGCATGCCCTGTTATAAACTGGGTTGTGTAATGGTCAGGCTTTTACGGATGGAAGGAACTTGTGCGTAATTAGACCTTTTTGACAAGTGTTCCATCTCTGCTGTCATTCATCAAGAAGGATATCCTTTACCTGTTTATTATCGACCTTAACTTTCCCTGATTCGAGATCTTCGCTTTCGATACGCACATTGTTTACCTTTACGATTGGACCCTTTCTGATTTTGTACTTTGTGATTCGATATTCGATAATTTTGTAAGTCGTCTTGTAAGCCTTTGCTACAATTAGCAACGCCCTTCTTTAAATCTGAACTAGCTTTCGACGATCGCAAGTATCGACTTTATCCCACCAGCCTGTAATTGCATATATGACTATCGGAAGGAATAGACAGTTGTACATTATCGTCAGGGTTCCGCGTCTTAGTTCCCAGGTTGCTTTTGCCATGTTCCTTGAAGATTTCCATACATTTGCTTTCTAAGTTGCTGATGTGTTGCTGGAGATTAAACTTTCGGCGAATGTTATGCCAAGGTATTTCATCTCGAGCAACATTTTCAGCGATGTACTGTCGATTTTGATGGCGGAAGGCGTTCTGATATCAAGTTTCCCTTTTAGGAATATCGTTCCTGACTTATGTACAGATATGCTCAGTTTATAGCCCCATCCGTCCACTAAGTCTTTTGCAGCTTATGCTTGCATTTGGGCTGCATTCAAGTACTACCCGCCGTGAGAACTACTATGTCATCCTTATATGCTAATGCGTTGTAACTGGAGTGTTCTAGGGTTTTAAGGAGGCTATCAAAATTGATAATCCAGTCTACTGGTCCGAAAACCGACCCTTTTGGACATCCTTTAGTGACAGTTTTCTTGATTACGTCGAAATGCGATACACACCGCACTTCTCTGTCGTCAAAGTAGTTTCTTAGCAAATTATCTAGATTGGCCGGACAGCCACGATCTTTCAAATTCTTCAACAGCCTTGGCCACCATAGATTGTCAAATACTCCTAATACGTAAATAAATTACGTATTTTTCATCCACTCTTTCAACGACAAGTCTGAGAAGGTGCACTGTGGCATCCTCTGTCGATCTATTCATTCTGAAGCCATATTGATTATCAGACATAAGATCACTTTTATATATTTGCCTACTTATTCTGCCTACTATCAACCTCCAAGGTTTTACCAAAGATCGAGAGAAGGCAGATTGGTCTGTATGACTTAGCGTTCGAATCATCCTTGTCAGGTGCTTTAAGTAACGTTATTAGCAGATTCGCCTTCCATCTCTTTGGGAATACTCCATATGTCAGGCATCCATTGTACAGCTTGGTTATTTCCGGTATGATGATGAACATCGTTCTTTCAAGAACCTCTACTTATATTCGATCAATTCCAGGGCATTTTCGTTTTCAAACTAACGGCAGCTAGAAGCGAGAGAGAGCTCTGGGCCGTACTTCTCCGTGCAGTTCTCTATAAATCTCCTATTCCGTTTTGTCCGCTTAAAGCATGCTAATATGATTTTTTATTATCGGCTTTTCAACTTATACCGGACATCTGTAAAGTATTTACACTATTTACATATTTATTTATTTACAGAACCTTCAAGCAATTTTTTCAACTAGGTTTGGCCTTGTCCAGCTCTGTTCCCGAGGGGCGATAAATGGTACTGTTATTTTTGGTAGTTTTGGCTGCTTCGTAATAAATGAATTCGACCAGGCTGTTGTATACTATAACGTTGCCAATGCACGTTTGTAGTCTTCGCCCGCAGAAATTGGCACCGCTTTTGCATAAATCAACTGGTTCTGTAAATTATTATTTTTTTTTTTTAATATATCTTTTTCATAATTTATTTAAATTTGTTATTACGTAATTAGTTGACAGCAAGTTAGTTCACTTAATTCTGATTTATTTTTATCGTCATCATCGACTATTAAATCACTCTATCCGGACTCTTCATCTTCTCTCTTCTTAAACTAACTTTTCTTTGTAGTAATAAGTCCTTAAAATTAAAAAGATATTTGTTCTTTTAGATCATTCAAGCCTTATCCTTTCCTAAGTAATACGTCCTGCCAACCTGTGTTTTGCATGAACATATTCTTTAATTTCAGAAGTCTAGTGTTCAGTAACCCTTTTTCTCCACTGCTCCAGACAGTCGAGAGCACTCTTGCCTGTCCTAGTCAGGACGTTCGTATCGGCTCCATTAATCAGCAATAAGGCCGTACAACTATTGGCAGCGGCATCACGTAACGTAGTGACACCGTCGCACTTGGATTCACATGCACATATTAATAAAACCGCTGCCAGTTCATTAACACTTAGCTTCCTCCTAACTAATTTATAGATCCAATATTATCTTTAAGATTCATTAAAAACAATTGATTTCAACACCATAATTTCAAACTATTCTATATTTAATTAATTATTTATTTTTGTATTATTTTATTTTTATATGCCCATTTTAGAATTTAATGAAAAATAAACAAAATTTAAATAAAAATTTTATTATTGGAATATATTTATAGTCCCAAAAACCAAAATTTTTGGAACTTCATGCGCAAAGCTCGATTTTGCGCAAGCTTGAATAAAAATGCATGGACTAAATCAAGCTTTGTACAAATCCTATAATAAAATAATGTTCAATACAAGAGCAAAAAGATGATTTTAACCTAATGTTATTTTTTCACACTATCTTCGTTTTGAAGAAAATTAAATAAAAATTTCAAGTATATTAAGTTTTTTCTAGTAATTATCATAATAAAATATTAATAATAATAAAACTATGACTGTTCTATGTGATATATATAATCATGATACCATGCATAATTTAAAATCGTTATAAAACAAAAAATATATGAAGTTTCAAATTATTTTTAATTTTGAAAATTTAATAAAAGTCGAAAAAAATAAGCTGCTGATCATTGAAAAAAAACCAAATATTCAATAAGATACAGCTATTCAAAAAATTAAAAAAAAAGATGAAACCTTAATATCTTTTGAACTAATAAGTTTCATAAGCTGAAAAACTATACAGCTCCAAAGATACAAAATATCTACCTTTCCGCAGAATTTCAAGTCATTTGAAGCATTTGAAGCATGTAAAGAAGTATTTTTACAGATGTTAGATATATATAGTCTTAATTACCAAAATTTTCTTCAGAGCAATTGATAATTTAATTTAAGAGTTACAATCTTTTTAAAAAAAAACACGTTTCTGTTAAAAACAAAAGAACCATGATAGTTAGAGTAATTTTGTTCTCTGAAATCATAGGTATTTTTATGCTCTTTAAAATGCTTTCTGTTCAATTGAAATATCTCAATCCTATCATTAAATAAAATTAAAATTAAATTTTTCAAAAATCAAAAACTAATAAGCGAAATAAAAAAAGAATTTTTTTGCCGCCATCACAAAAAAATACAAAAAAATGAGCCGTGAACGATGTAGAAGCTGAGATCCAGGCGTATACACACATACATACATCCATACAGACATTTTTCAAAAACCATTTATTCTTGTTCCTGAGCTCCGAAAATTATTATCACAATGCTTCCTCTAGGAAGAAGCAATTTGACTAGTCTACGAAATCTCCGTCAGTATGTTATTTCTTAGCCAAAAAAAGTAAAACCAAAAACAAAACCAAATTTAAGGGTAACAAAGGTGAAACTTTTAATGCTGAGAAAAAAAAAAGATCGCAAGGAGTGAAAAAACTAGAGGGCAGCGAGATGCTCAGAAACAGGGTATTAATTAGACAAAGCAACAAAAAAAAAAGAAATTCAAAGGGAATAAAGGCGAAGCTGTAAATGTTGAGAACAAAAAGAGAAGATCCCAAGGGGCGAAAAAGCTGGAGGGCAGCGAGATGTCCGTCTAGAAAAGTTAATGTCGCGAAAGCATATTTCAGAGACTTTCCCAAAAAGAAAAGACCAACAAAAAATTGCTTGAGAAATTAAAATTACAAGAAGCGACATTCGAAACATTCGAAAAGCTTGTAAGTGAGATATTATTTTTTTAAATTATTATATTTATCAATTTTTAAAAAATTTTAATTATTTTAATTTTTTGCAGCGTTTAAGAAGACGATCCTCAAAACCTGCGCCCTCTTGCCAGCTACTCTTTGTCAGCGGTGCATTATCAATATGCCAAACCTGAAGTTAGGTATATTAGAAGACCATCAGCCCACTGACAGAGGAAAATTTCAATAATATTCAATTCAAGTTATAGAACAACCTAAAAAACTTTGTTTTCCTTTTTATGATCTGTATGACCATTGGCTGCAAATATTAATAGCCACCCTCAGGGGCGGCACTGATTTGACAGTTCTGCGGTGAGTAGCGACACCGAGGACCCCAGCTAGACAGTTGGGTTTTGAATGCAGCCGACTAATATTTTTAATGCCCTTGGATGTTTTGTGCGCATTGAATACTTGAATGCTTGAACGCTTGAACACATTGAACGCTTAAAAGGCTGCCAATACGAGTTAGACAATAGTTACACCCTGAAAAAGGGACAAGTCTAATCTGCAAAAGTTACCAGAGTACCAACTTAAGTTGAGATAAATTTTTCATCGTTGACTAAGATGACTTGCCTTCGCAAGGCACGCGATACTTATGGCCCCAAAGGAGCTAGTTGAATTGCGGGCGGTAGCGGCCAGCCTAGCGGCGGCGCTACGTACTATGCAGCGCAAATTCGTTTGCGAGATCGAGCCCTTTCGTATACACGGAAGATTACTCGTCTTGTAACTCCTATCATTTCATACTACACGAGGTAGATTGTTATATTGACTCCGCTAGATTATTAAAACCTTTTTAATGTTACTATTATTGGAACGTTAGAGTCAATTAAATTATAATATAATTAAATATTAAAATTTATAAATTTTGGAAAATATTCCAGATCAGGACGTCCAAAAAACCATTGAATGGTTAAAGAAAAATGCTTTATGGTAATAGAAAACGATTTAATTGATCACTGGAATATCGCAGTTGAATTCGTAACAAAAGAAATAAAAAATAGTATAAAAAAAGTTAGTTGACTTTTTTGTGAAATACCCTGTTTTGAAACCAATTTCTGCTCACATTTTGATTTTAAACAACCAAGTGCGTAATAGAAAGAAAGAGAGAGAGAGAGAGAGAGTCGAAAAGAAGATGTAGAATATTATTTAATTCTTGTATCCAATAAATTGTATCAAGAGGTAGTAGGGTCACTATTGTACTTGGCTAACTGCATGAGACCAGATATAACTTTCACAGTCAAGTTTTTCTTAATTGAGTGGCATATGATTAAAAGTTGCAGTATCTGTCAGGAACTAAAAAATTACTGTTTAGGACAAATTATTAATAATAACCACATTCAAGTGTATTGGATTGAATTCAAAAAGCAAGAGATTAACATTCATAAAGTCGTTGGAAAAACATTTATATAACAAACTAACATTTAAAATACTTAATAAAAAAGAAATTTAAATATCTGCTCTGTTCATAAGAGAAATTGAAAACTGGATTGAAACCAGTCGACCTTCAAGACGTGAGAAAGGGAAGCGGCTGAAATGTCAACTGAATTCAAATCAAAAAGAATAAAATAATTTCGACCAAAAGAGAACGAAAGACAAATAGAACAGTTATCGCTAGAATAAGTTAATTGTAATAATGTCGAAATAAGCGATACTTATTACTTTGTCTGTAACGCCCTTTGATTGACAGGGAGTATCTATTGGTATTGACAGAGAACGGACGTGTCGTAAGAAATTAGAAATAAAAAGGTCAAATAAAGCTTAATTATTTTTTGCATTATTCGCCTTGAATTTTTGCTACCAAAACGTGATATCTTATTCCACTCTCTCCTTCATCAATTTTTATTTCATCTGCCTTTCCTAATGATGAGAAATAAACTCTGGATTTTTTTTCTGCTTTTCTCGATCATCCTCTTTTTCTCTTTACAAGCGGTTTATCAGATACTCCCTCTGACTTCGCTATCGCTTTTGTTTCGCGTGACACCTCACTCTTCTGCTATATTAAAATTAAGTCCTCTTGAACTTAATAGTTCGCCTCAATTTGATTGATCTGACTATCTTTATAAATATATTTCTTTACAAACCTAACGCGTCTACTTTCATAGAATTTATTCTGTTCAGTGACAAAAAGTATGTATCCAGTTTGTACGTATCCTATTAGTAAATTGGTTTTAATTTATTTAAAGATATACGCATCTGTATCATCTACCATAAAATGTTCATAGCTGCTGTTTAAATTTAATTTAAAATTAAACAAACAAAATATAAGTTGTGTTTGCTCCATATAAAGCATACATTTGTTCTGATTTTCTAACAATGACACCCTGGTAGAGATAAAAGTATCAAAATTGGCCAGGAAAGTAAAAAATAGGTATTTTTAATTCCTAGTTACCTAA
>JAWWEO010019566.1:0-13690 GCA_035582975.1 Ormyrus labotus | reverse complement strand
AAGCTTCAAGGAAGAGCATATCCAGCGACAGATTACAATGGATACAGGATTTTTGACTTCAACATCCTAGCCAGTATAATAAATTGTGCCACCTGCTGCAAATTATGTGGAGGTGACATAATTTTAAAGGAAAGGTCACGAGCAGGTCTTGGCGGTGAATATCAATTTCAGTGCTTGGAATGTCAATTCACACAAGACTTTGCTAATTGCAGTAAGCAACGAAACTTATATGATCTTAACCAGAGATCAGTACTGGCTGGACGTTTAAGTGGCAATGGACTGAGTGATCTAAAAACTTTTCATGGCATTATGGACTTACCACCACCAATAACATTCAAAGCATACGACAAGTTACAGAAAAGGATTTTAGAAGCTGCTGACAATGAGGCTCAAGAAAGTATGCAACGTGCTGCCAAAGAAGAAATAGAATTAACTCAAGTCAACAACGATCAAAACACTCAAGAAGACTCGAGTGATGAAGATACACAACTGAATGATGACACAAGAGAGGACACAAGAGAGGAGTTCAAGCGACTAAAAGTAAAAGGAGATGGTACCTGGCAGAAGAGAGGTTACAGTTCCTTGAATGGAACAGTAACTGTTATCGGGTCAGAGTCAGAGAACGTTCTTGATCATGAAGTACTTTCATCCTACTGTCAGATCTGTGATCTTTTGACACTCATCAGCTAATCTGCACTAAGAACTATTCTGGAACTTCTGGAGGAATGGAAAGTGCAGGCATGCTGCGAATCTTCAGAAGATCTCAAGAAAAACACAAAGCTCAATATACCCAATACATTGGAGATGGAGATTCTAAGACTTTTTACAACATCTCCAAAGCAAAACCTTATGGAGAAGATGTAAAAATAGAAAAACTCGAATGTATTGGGCATGTTGGAAAAAGATTCGGCTACCACATGAGGAAACTAAAACAGGACTTCAAGACTAAAAAACTGAGTGATGGTAAAGGCCTTTTTGGCAAAGGAAGACTTACCGATAAAAGCATCACCACCATGCAGACCTATTACACAGGAGCCATCCGCAATAATCCAACATCATTGTGCGGAATGATCAGGGATACCTGGGCCACCTGGTATCACATGAGCTTCACGGACGACTCTCCACAACATCAGTTCTGTCCTGTTGGCAGGAGATATTGGTGTAAGTACAGGCGGGCAGAAGTTCTCCATCAACTTCAGGATTTTCATCACAAGAAATCCTTGCCTCAGCCTGTACTTGAAGCAATCCGTCCAATTTTTATAAAAATGACATCTGTGACTCTTAGAAAGATGCCTTGGAGGGCATACTCAAAACTCAAATGAAAGTTTTAATAGCACTTTATGGAAGTTATGTCCAAAGAACATCTTTGTTGGACTTCACACTTTGAAACTTGCTGCAAGACTTGCCACTGTACAATTTAATGATGGCATGTCCAGCATTCTGAAGATCATGCACCGCTTAGGTATAACACCTGGCCTTTTTGCTGTGGCTGCTGCAAAACAAAAAGATGAGAAATGAATTAGAAAAGCTGAAAAAGAGAACCAAGAGGATACCAAAAAAAAGACATATTTACACCAAATTATGACTTACCTTGGAATGAAGAGCAGGATTATGAAGCAGGAGCTTTTTAATTTTGCAGTCTCCATCTCACCTGAATGACTGACTTGTCAGGCACTTCACTTCACGACGCAAAGATAATAATCCTTTTATATACGTGGATGTTCATTTTAAATATCAATTTTTATTATAATTTATAATAAAACTAATTGAATATTTAAATGAACATCCAGTATTTTCAACAATAAAATAAAAGTTTAATTGATTTTTCTTTTTTTTTAGAAGTAAATATAGCAGATAACCTCAACACGCGTCGAGGATTCTGCTGTACAACTGAATACATGAAGTTGTACACAATGAAACTATAGCAGCTGACGAGCTGATCAGCTGACACGCGAGATCGACCAAGCGACTATGGCGACGCAGAGACTCCAGATTATAAATTTTAAATTTAAAAAATTTATCTTATATTAATAAAAAAGTATTTTTAAAAATTTATATTTATATTATATTATTTTTAATAAAATTTATTAATAAATTATAAAGATTTTAGAAATAATTTCGAAAAGTCTGAAATTACGAATTTTAAGTAAATAATAATTTTTGCATTATATGCTATAACTTTTTCAATTTTTTATGTTTTTGTTTAAAAATTTATTTCTGCACAGATTATAATCTACAGAATCGAAATATGTAATAAAAAAAATTTCGATTTTTTGAAATTTTTTCGGTATAGAACCCCCTTAAATGATGAAATTAATATTGCAGATAATTTTTATAAAATAAATAAACTTTTTTATGTATACTTCTTATACTACTAAAACTTTTATATACACAGTGTTTAGTTTTAATCCATCCACGCGAATTACTCCGTAAAAACGAATGGTATCAAAAAATGACCTCTACGAAAGTTGAAGGGCGCAATGGGGAACAATTGAGGATGACCTTGAATTTGAATTTGGAATTCATTTTCAAGGTTCTTTCAAAGATAACTTGAAATTTTTAAATAGGAACCCTAAGTTTCGATTCCGGAATCGGATAGAGCGGGAAATTTTACGTCTGAAATGGTATTTTTAAATTTGTTTTCGTGATCTTGAGAAGGTCAATGTAAAGTCAAATGATAAGAAACCGCCTAAAACCTATTTATTAAAGTTTTCTGCTGGAATAAACGTTATGAAAGTACCTTTATAAGAATGATCGACCTCGAACGTCACAACGACAATGCTGACCTTGAGGTCACTTTTCGAAGTCATTTGAAGGCCAGAATGATAACTTGAATCTGGTGCTCCCATCTTGTAAATCGATGGCTGAGTGGAATAACCTCCTATTTCGGCAGCTGCTTCAAAATCCTCCTACCTGACTCGACATGCGCTTCGAGAACCTTCTAACTCAGCGAACGCTTCAAAAACCTCTTAACTCAGCGGCCGCTTTAAAAACTTGATACCGTGTAATAATTATAAATTAATAATTAAATAACAATACTAGCCTCTACGCTTAGTTTTAGGCTTCAAAAGAATAAATGCAACCGAACTTGCGATTTGAATTTCCCGCCGCCCGAATTAAAGGCGCGCGAGCGTAGTACCGGCGTGCCCATTAGATGGCGTCGGCCGACCCGCTAGAAGACTAGCGCTGCGAAAGGGATATATGTAAGGAGTTTCTGAAGGAGGATACCTGAGCGTGCATACTCTACCTTCCTCGTTGTACTATATAAAGAGGAAATAAACCATTTTTTTGCTAATAAATTGAATTGTCAATTTATTTCGCTTCCCTGAAGCCTTCCTTTAAATAAAAATCCCCGCAGCTAACTGGATGACACCTAAGCCATACAAATTGACGGAAGCTGACCAGTGCCGACTCGCCTTCGCTAAGGGATACGCAGCTGGAGTCACCGTCGCCTACAAGGAGAAGACCGAGGAGGTCGAGAAGGCCGAGAAGGGGGTGCAAGCAGCCGAGCCTCCTCCAAACAGCGTCTTAACTTCTACACAGACCGAGATCCAGAGTGCCTTTCAATGGGACGCAGCTCAATTACTCGCCCGAAAGAATCGGATCAAGGAGAATAGATCGGCAAGGGGAGCTAACGAGTGCCCAGCAGCTGTCATCCGCCATCCGACTCAACCTGCCAAGCCGAGTGTTAAGAAGATTCAGATTATTGATCCTTCGATCACCATTACAAGGCAGTCGAATTAATTAATCCGACTCCTCTTTTTTTTCTAGGATCGGTTCCTGCGGACCGACCCCACCCAATCGAATTTCAACTTAAGTGTAATACACTTATCGCTAGACCTTGTCTATCGGCTCGAGTACTTTCCCTCGGGAAGTGGAAAGAGTCCAGGCACGTAGAGTGCTAGGTGTGGGGTTAGTGCTGTGTCCTCCCACACCCAACTGGAAGCCACAACCCGGGGCTCTTCAAGGCTTGGTATGCATCAACCCAGGGAGGTGTGCGATATCAATCTTCCTAACTCAGGAGCTTTTTCTTTTCTTCAATTTTATGGTGGTAGCCCTGCTGGATTTTAAACTGCGATTTTTGCAAAATAAACTCGATTAAAAATTCAGAAAAATATGAAAATCTTATCTTTAAATGAAAAGAAACTTAATTTTAGTTTATTTTTTCATTTATATATTTAGTGTTGCATCCCCCTTTCGGGTATTAGCGACTATATTACAATAATACATTGTTTTAGCAGTTACATTTGTAGTTACAATATATTTACACTATTTTATTAACATGATATTTACATAGTTGTTATATTAGTTTTTGTACTTGATTTCTTCTATGTACTTGATAACTTTTTTGCATTGCGCAGAATCATTAAGAATGTTTGTTAGGCTGTTTTTTATTGTGTTTTTTGCGGCTTGGTTGCCAAGAGTGGGCATTCTATTAGTAGGTGCTGTATTGTTAATGGTGTTTTACAGTTGTCACATTCCTGTTTTTTAGCTTGAGTGTAGGGTTGTTTTGAAGAACGTTTTTCTTTATATTTTTCAGTTTATTATATTCTATGCTATGCCATAATGAGTTCCAGCTGATATATATTTTTTGTCAATGAGTTTGTAGTAGTCTTCTTTGTGAAAGTTGATGTGGCGTTTGTTGTATTGGAGTTTAAGTGCTTGGTTGGCTGCTTGGATTACTTTTGAGTGTGCATGAGAAGGCTCGTATATTTTTATGTTAACATTTTTTAGTTGCTCCTTAATTCTTTCTATTGTCTCTTTACTTTGGTTGTTTTGTAGAGCTTTTATGAAGTTTGGTTGGTTTATTGATGTGACTGGGCTGATTTGTGTTATTTTCATATAGTCTAAGGTGGTTTGGTTACTAATCCAATTTGGGAGTTTCAGCAGAATACTTTCCTCGTTGGGTAATATCGCCGCAAATCAATAAGTATTGTTCCTTTAGGAGATTGTGTTTTGTTGTAGCTATCCTTGTCTTGCAAGAAGGTATTGCTGCTTTCTTCAGTAGTCCATGGGGGGTGTTTTTGATAGTTTATTTTATATACTGAGGGGAATTCCATTTTGTGCTTTTTGAAGTATTGTCTTGTTCTTGAATAGAAGGGCTGGTGTTTGTTTTTGACGGTAGTTTTAAGTTGGTCTATTTCTTTGAAGAGTAAATCGTAAATAATAATAATAATAATAATAATAATAATCGTAAATAAAGTTTGGTTTTTAGGTGTTGTTAGTAGTCTAGTTGCGTATTTCATTGATCCTTTCTCGCGACGTAAATTTAAAGGAGTTAGACCGCTTTCGCTTAGTACACTGGCATTTGCGCTTGTTCTATGGGCTCCGATAGCTATCCTCATACTAGATGTCAGTAACGTATCTAATGTTTTTAAATTATTGTTGCTCGCTGAGCTATATATGGGGCATCCGTAGTCCAGCTTAGCTTGTATTAGTGAAGTATAGGTGTTTCTTAGAATCTCTTGGCTCGCACCCCAGTTTTTCGCTGAGAGATTTTTCAGTATGTTGATTTTGAGTAAACATTGTTTTTTGAGGTTTTCTATGTGTGGCTTCCAATTTAATTTATTATCAAAAATAAAGTCTAGGATTTTTGTTTTGGTTTACAGTTTTAATCTTTTCGTTTCCGATAAATAGCTGAACGTCGTTTGGCTTCGTTCTTCGTTTTTGAAATATGGTTACTTGTGTTTTAGTTTTAAAGATCTTGAAGCCAGATGTATTGCAAAACTCAATAAGTTTGTTCATAGATGTATGTAAAATAGTTTCACTGGTTTTTAGATTTTTGCTTCTGATAAAAATATTTTTGTCGTCTGCGAACATGATGCTGTGAACTGGTGCAGAGATGCAGTGCGAGATATCATTAAACGCAATTAAAAAGATAGTCACGCTTAATACCGATCCTTGTGGTACACCATTTTCAAGTGTAACGGGTTTGGATAGTTTGTCATTTACTTTGACTTTTATGCTTCTTCTAGCTAGAAAATTTTTTATAAAATAAAACATGTTGCCGGAAATGTCGTGTTTAATTAATAATTCTAGCACTCTGTGACGCCAAATTAGGTCGTAGGCTTTTTCCATATCTAAACATGTTGCGATTACATGCTGTTTGTTGTTGAATGCATCACATATATTATTTTCAAGCTGTGCTAGGCAGTCTGTAGTTGAGCAATTTTTTCGGAATCCACTTTGTTGTTTGCATAAAATATTGTTTGATTCTAAGTACCATTGAAGCCTATTGTTAATTACTTTTTCTAAAATTTTGCATAAGCAGCATGTTAATGATATGGGTCTATAGCTATCTTTGTTGTGTTTGTTTTTTCCAGGCTTGAGTATTGGAACAACTACCGCTTGCCTCCATAAATCCGGGAATAAGTTGTTTGTCCAGATTAAGTTGTATATTTTTAATAGGCTATTGAGTGCGTTTTTGGGTAGATTTTTTACCAATGAGTTTGGAATATTATCCGGCCCGGGACTAGAATTGTTTGTGTTTGATAGTACTGCTTTCAGTTCTGTCATATTTATAATTTGGTTGATAGGGCAGTCGTTGGTATTGTATGGTGGGTTTATATTTAGTTCTTCGTTATTTTGTATTGACTGTTTGTGAACTATAAATGCGGGGTTATGGTTTATATCACTAGAGTTTTTGGCAAAGTTTATAGCCAATGTATTTGCTACTTCAGTTTGATCGACTATGGCTTTGTTTTCGTTTTCTAGTGCAACGATAGGTTGGAATTTTCGTCCTTTTATGGCTTTGATTTTGTTCCAAATTTCCTTGGTGGGGAGTGAGTGGTTTATTGAGTTCAAAAATTCTTGTCACGTTTTTGTTTTGTTTGTTTTTATGGTTCTTTTGGATATTGCTTTTAGTCGTTTAAACTCTATTTTATTTTCCATGGTTTTGTGTCTTTTATATTTATTTAAGGCTTTCTTTGCATTTTTTATTGCATCTTCGCATTCATTATTCCACCATGGGATGGTTCTTTTGCTTATTTTTCCTTTTGTTTTGGATATGCTTTCGCCAGCAGCTGTTAAGATGCTACAATTTAATTTGTTGATTAGATCGTTTATTTGATGTTATTAGAGTTAATATTTTCGTCTATGAGTGTATTTAGTTCATTCATATTTTCAGATATAGTTGATTTGTATTTCTCCCAGTTGGCTTTTTGAAATTTGTATCGTGGAGTGTGTGGATGTAAGTAAAACTTCATTTGGTCGTATTTTATTATTATGGGGTAGTGATCACTCCCATATATTTAATCTAATGTTTCCCATTCTAGCATGGTAGCAATATTTTTAGTGCAGAGAGATAGGCCGATGTTACTAGTCCTGCCGTTTGCTACATTTATATGAGTCGCTGATGAGTCATTTAGTAAAATTAACTCATTGCTGTTTATGAAGTCTTCCATAGTTTTACCTCTTTTGTTAGTATTGTGTGATCTGCATAATATGTTATGACAGTTCATATCTCCAAGTAGTAGAAAGGGTTCTGGGAGCAGATTTATTAATACTTCAAGTGAGGTTGTATTAATTTCATAGCGATTGCTGAGGTAAATGCTGCATATACATATATTTTTATTATTTATTATACATTTGCATGCTACTGCTTCAAGTACGGTGTTTAAATTGATTGTATGACTGTAGATTTGGTTTCTTATAAGTAGTCCTACACCACCGCTGGCGGATTGACAGTCGTCTCGGTTTTTGTTGAAGCACGTAAAGTTTTTTAAGTTAATAGTTTCTTTAGTTTTTAAATTGGTTTCTTGTAGAGTAATTATATCAATACATTGATCTATGGTAATTTTCTCTAACATTTCGTATTGGCCCTTCAGGCCATTTAGATTCCACTGTAGGATATTAGCCATTGTTTAGAGGGTTATATTTTACTAAGATTTGTTTCTTGTAACCGACTGTCTATCTTGTTTTCATTTTATATTTAATTTTCGGTTTCAGATTGGTACGGCGTTTGGCTCGGAGTTGTATCGTGATTTTTTATACTTTTTAGTAGTTTTGTGCACCTGTTTTTAATAGACTGGTTTCTTACATTTGGGTATATATCATCTTTTATGAAATTCACAAATTCTTCGAAGTTACTTGTGTATTCAGAGATTAGTTCGACAGGTCTTTTGTTTCCTACTATGTTCTCCATTAAGCTTTTGAATTGGTGGTAGTTAAGAAGCATATTTGGTTGTTCACGGTAGTTTCGGGTAGAAAAAAGTTTTTTATCTACGTCGTCTAGCGTTTGGGTTTCAATTAGAGCTTTTTTAACGTGGTTTTCTATTTTAGTTTTATGGTCACCTTCAGCTTTTTCTTTTTTACTACTTTTGATTTTAGCTGTTTCATGTTCGTCTGTTGATATGTTTAAGTCATTTTGGGATTCGTTTGAGCTTATTTCTGAGTGACTTTTTTTATTTTCATTGCTGAGTTTGCTACAAGATTACTTCGAGTTTGAGAGAACAGGTTTATATTACAGTTGTGTGAGCTATGAGTTATCGGGAATAAACTTTGATTGAGAGGTGAGACAGACGGATTGTCAACGATTTCCATCGATAAGTTGAAATCTGTTGCCGATTGCGAGAGAGCTGAGGGTTCAATGTTGTTAGAGAGGTTCGGTTGAGATTCGGTGGGTTTAGTAGTTGTGTACATATCCTTTGTTTTGGTAAAATTTCTAGCCAGGTGTCCTTCAAGTTTACATATGCAGCACCTCATTACATCTGTGCTTGCAAAAATGATGTAATCATGATCCTCATACTCTATTTTAAAGACTTCTGGGATTTGTTTTGCCTCTTCGAGTTTTAAGTATATCTGTCATCTGAAACAAGCTACATGGTCGAGACCTTCACTGTTTAATGTGGCTCTAAGTGGACTAATTTGAGATGTCTTTTTGACGTTTAATGCTGATAAAACATTTTCAAGCGCGTAATTTGGAATTTCAGTTGGAACATTGGAAAAAATGACTTACTTGTGTCAAGAGATTAAGGGTCTAAGTGTTACCTTGTATTCCTTGATTTGGATGTAATCGTATTTTTTCTCCCGAAGAGTCCCAATTACCGTACAATCCTATTTTGAGTAAAAATTATGGGGGGTTGGCGCGCGTAGCGCGCAGGGGGGCGGAGCCTCCCTAGTATATATTATATAACATATAATATATATTATGTAATATATAATTCTTTTTAATTTTGAAAGTTTAGTTAAAATCGAAAAAAATAAGAGGATCATTGAAAGAGATCGATTATTCACTAAGATAAGCTATTCAAAAAATTGCAACAAATAAATAAAACTTTAATATCTTTTGAACTAATACGCTTCATAAGCAGAAAAACTGTACAGCTCTGAACATGTAAAATATCTACCTTTTCCAAAAATTTCAAGTAATTTAAAGTCTTTTTACTTCCGTAATCGTTCGTCCTAGAAAACTCATTTTTTTCGGTTTTTAGCTTTTTATTCAAAAAATAATTGACAAAAGGGCTTGAAATGTTTACAGATTATAGCTACATATATTCTTAATTATCAAACATTTTTTAGAGCAGTTGATAATTTAATTTAAGAATTATAAGCTTTTTAAAAAAAACACGTTTTTATCAAAAACAAAAGAACCATAATAGCTAGGGTAACTTTTTTTCTCTGAAATTATAGATGTTTTTATGCTCTTTAAATTGGCCTTTGCCAATTCTTTTCCTCCCTAGGTACGTAATATACTATTATACTATTTCTTAAAAAAACGATGGCCAGATTTTGGAAATCATTTAAACATTGATGTTAATTGATCTATAAGAATCGAGCGCGAGGATCCGCCACATCCGCTGTTTGAATTTTTTAAATTGAATTTAAATTTATATTTCACTATTTAAACGAAATAATTAAATTAAAATAAAATAAACAAATTTCGTTTCTTTATTTTGTAAAAATTGTCTAATAATTTTCTTATTTAAAATAATTGAAACTAAATGATAAAAAAACTTACATTTATAACCTTAAAAAAAATAGTACGTGTGAAGTGCGTTTGGATTTAGCTAGTTTTAAATAGTTATAACGAAAGTTCAAAATCTTTGTTTAGCTGCTTAGAGTTGATACAATATGTTTAAATTTATCATAAAATATCTACGCTACTTTTTGAGGTCTGTGACATACCGACTTTTTAGACCTCTAATATATTATTTATTTCGAATAATGTAATTTCAAAAATCATGCTAATATGTATATTATCGATTTTCAAGCGATAAATTAATTATAAAACAAAAACTTTACGGAACACTTTCGCCACAAATATCCGAAAATGCATTGATTTTCAAAAGCATTTATCGCCGCTACTTTATAACCTAGTTTAAGCCTCGGAATTTTGCTTTAGTTGTAAAAATTGCCAACGCAGCTCGGAGAACTCATCGCCACATATTAACGACAAAAACAAATCTCTCGGACCTGTCTTAATTTCATCATCAAAGGATTGCACAAGTGAAAATCTCAGCAAAACATCACCTTTAAATAGAAGCTCGAAACGAACAGCAGCTGAGTCCTGTCCGAAGTTTCATACCGAAAGGCTGCCGGTTTTTTACTAGCGTTATCAATCAAAGTAATAGCCGTGAGTATTTACCGTGAGCTCCTAAAATTAGTTATTATTAGCAAGTAATTAGTAGTTATTAAGAATAAAAGAGCCATCACTAAGGAGAAATCCATAGCCGAGATCAACAAAAATTGAAGGAAATCCAGGAAGGTTGAAGATATCGGAAGGACAACAACGGAAAAGGAATACGCCAGAAAAACAACCTCCAAAGGAATAATCTACATCGCTTAGAAGTCGATAGGGCAACGAGCACCTTCTTCAAGGAAGCAGAAACGCAGAATCGCACGCAGCCAAGCTACCAAGTCGAGAGACGAGCATCAGCTATTACGCAGGCACCCGATGCTACTTCTGCGCATTACATTAATTGTAAGTCGAGTGAAGCTAACGTTAAAAATAATTTATTGGCGAGCGTAATTCTAGTTGCGAAAGTGTTAGTTAATATTAATTAAATTCGGATATTTAACTTTGTAATATTATTATTAATAAACATAAATTATAAGGGTGTTCATTATATATGAAAGAGTTCACTTTTACCTTGTTACTTATATTACCAGAGTAATTAATTGGAGACATAATTAATTAGAATCATTAAAATAATATTAGCTTATTTTCACTTAAAATCTGAACTAATAATTTAATAATCTTGTGACGATCGAATTGTCTGTTAAATTCACTCAAGAATATAAAGTAAAATAATTAATCATTACTTAATACGCGGCCTCCGTGTTATTCTTATGCGCTCGACTTCATGATCTGACGGCAAGTGAATATCGACAATTTGATCAATTCTAAATTGATAAAATTTAACATTCATTAACTTCATCTTATCTACACATGGGAACATAATTCAGTAAGATTTAAATTCCGAACCAAAAACAGCTATTTAATTACTTCTTGAGCGGACCCCGTGTTAACCTTACGGGCCAGCCTCCGCGATCCGACGTCAAGTAAATATCGACAATATAATCAACTTTCGATACATAAACATTAACGACTATTAATTTAGAGCATTATATGGATACAAATATAATCCAAGAGGATCCAATATTTTGTCGAGGTCAAAATTAATTACTTCGGTAATATAAGTAAGAAGGTAAAAATAAACTCTTTCATATATAATTGACATCCTAATAACTTATTTATTATGAGAGAAATTAACTCGCGCTGAAGCGAGAAAAGACAAGCCAGAGAGTCCGGCAGTGCCTCATCAGCTGCTCATGTGTGAGAGCAAGAGAGAAAATGAGAGTATGCATGTGTGTGTCGCGTAGCGTAGACTGCGAGAGAGCCGCGCGACGAACGAGACTTCCACCAACAGCGGCGTCGACTAAGACATCAGCTGTTTTTGTTTCCAGAGGCGTGAAGCCGAGTAGGGTAGCGGCCAAGTATCTGCGACACCGTCCCGTCGGTAGGAATGTGGAACGTGGTAAGAATTAATAGCGGCCTGGCCCACCGCTGCGGCCAGATCCACCGCAAAAGCTGCCTCCGATTCAAATAAACCGCCATGGCTCCGCTCCGAGAGCGGAACTCCGCAGTGCCACCACTTCCCTGCGACTCCAAGGGAGAAGAGTTGGCAACATTGCTACAGTGGGACTATAGAGAGCCCTGGCAGCCTTTCGAACGCTCACTCTCTCGCTTGCCGGGAATTCGTTCGCACGTGCGACAAAGCTTTCATGTATTTAATTTGTTTGCTCGAATTTCAAGCAATAACTGCGGTACGGGCAAGATGTCTCAGCGTGTCGCGTTTCTGTTCTTTGATTTAATTTAACATTTTTTTCCTTTGCTAAACTCTGCTTGCGAGTGTGATTGTGTGCGTGTGTGATTGGAAGCTGAGATCTGATGGAGTGCTGCCGGCTGATCAACCGCGCTTCCGCGAAGCCTCGTCTCGTGACGAGTTGCGTCGACTCCGCGATTCTAAGCTAGCCGTTATTTGGATAATGTTAACTTGTCATGAGACAAGCAAGGAGAAGCCTAGCGAGACTGTAATTTAATTTCTTGTTACGAATTTGCGTTTCGGCTTTGCAACTGCTGTTATCTGTTTCTATTTCTACAATATAAGCTTTTTGATTTTACGTTTTGGCTTTTATTCTTTCTCGCCGTTTTTCTGCTTTCTTGCCTTTTGCAGCCTGAAACGAGACTTCGACAAGATAAGAACTACATCGTGTTATATGCACTCACTAGTCTCATGGAACCGCAGTACGTAAGTGTGTATTGAGGAGTCGCGATAATAAAGTCTAACTTAAAAATGATAAATGCTACATTATATATGATTAAAGTCTACATTATATTATATTAATTAATTATATTATAAAATTAAATATCTGAATTTAATTAATATTAACTAACGCTTTCGCAATTAGAATTACGCTCGCCAATACATTATTTTTAACGTTCACTCCACTTCCAATTAATGTAATGTGCTGAATTCTTGGTCAAAATTCATTTTTTTAAACTTTCTAAAATGCAAATTTTTCTGCAATTCCTCTATTCTATATGTACATATGGGCTAAATTTCACTCTTTGTTTTTTTTAAACCGTTTTTTTATTGGTGCAAAGGAATGTTTAAGATATCAATATAGCATTTTTGGTTAAAATATAAGAATTTTTTGTGTCATATAATAATTAATAAATTTTATTATATTCATGTTTGGTCACAGAATAATTTTGATATTTCTAATTGTTATATATCCTTGGAGTCTTTATCACAAAAATATCTAATTTAATTAACGTGCATTTATATTAGTTCAATAATCTAATTGCGGAAAAAATTGAAATTTTGTGTTTTTCTGTCATATTTACAAATGTAGTGGTCATGCCCGCTCGTGCCCGCTTTCTTTCGCGAAACATTCAAACTTTCATTTAATGGAAATATTTGCAACTCTTTAAGTAATCTAATAAAAATGACGCATTTATAATGAAAAAAAAATTATTTTAAATTAAGGGGATTCTATACCCATTGTTGACATGGTTTTAAATAACCTGTAAAACAGAAATTGAAATTAATAATAGTTTATACTATCTATATCCTAAAAATATAGCTCATTCTGAATCAAATGAGCCAAGAAAGAAGTCTGTAGGTCCATTTGTTTCAGAGATATTTCAATCTCAAATTTTTTCCTTTGGATGGATTGGCATGAA
>JAWWEO010019565.1:0-13706 GCA_035582975.1 Ormyrus labotus | reverse complement strand
TTAAGCAAGTATTCAAGAACAACTACAACTATTTCACACATAGACATGTCTTTTCTGGGATGTGTATTTTTACTTGTGGATACTAGGGGAAGTCTCTATCTTTACAAATTATCACCAGAAGGTCATATTTATATAATTATTTTATTTTAGTATAATTAATTTAATCTTACATTTAAGCACGACAGTAAATTTATATAACAATTTTTATTTTTTTTTGTTTTAGGCGGCTCAATTACATTAGGTTATGCGTGCACTTTATTAGAATATTGTCTAATGACAGGATTGGATTGGCTAGATTTGCTTCTATGTCTTCGTTCATCAATGATTGAAACGTTGTGTGAACGATTTGATGCTTCTTTTAACAGACAATATTTACCCATACAGCAGTTTCATTACATGCAATTTTTATGCATCAAAATTTCTCTCTACAGGTAAGTAAATTGTTTGTGAAACATTCGTTTTTTATCAGATTGAAAAAAAATCTAAAACAATTTGTAATTAAAAAATTATATTTTGTTCTAATTTTATAAAATGGATACCGACAATTGAAGATTTCTAATTTTAAATCAAATTCTAGGATTGTTTAATATACTGCTTTGCAGTGACCTTTTTATAGATAGTCGGATACTACATGGAGAAATTTTAAAACATTTTAATTTAAAATAAAACTGAAAAACTTTGGAAACTGTAATGTCGGTAAAATAGACAAATGTAAATGTAAATGGTATAAGCTCTCACATTTTCGCAAAATATTTTTTTTTTAAATTTGGTTATTTCATCCCCCTTTAGGGTATTCCGAATTTCGAGTATGTTGAATTAAACAAAAGAAACTTTATTCATATTTTTATGGAAAATATCTCAATGTCAATCACTCAAAAACAAATTACTTTTTTTATTAATTAATACAAATAATACGTTATTAATTCAAAACAATCTTTTTTGCAGAATGTTGGTTAATGGGCAAAGTAAAGCAGCAGATTTATCTTCATTATTCATGGTGAATTCAGTGGCAACTGCGTTTAAATCTCTTTTGCGGCCGTCTGATACATTCCATGATAAAGTGCCTGCTGAACGGTTACCTTCAGTAATCACGGAAAACAGTATTACTGACGTTGATAAAGTACTGTTACATATAGAACCAAAAGAATTTACAGTTGAACCTATTACTCTGCAATCTTTGCAACAATTGATTCAATGGATAGCAGACTTAGCATTAAATCTACTTATTCGTCTTCCTGAACAAAGAATGCAAATGAAATCAAGTGGCGTAAGTTGCTTAAATATTATACAATATGAACAATATTATACAATTATACAATATTAAGTATTTTTTACTGAAATTAATATTATGATTTTATAATTTTTAGTATGAACTTATAAAAGATCATAAAGCGCTCAATATACTGCGCGAACTTTTAGTAATAATACGTATTTGGGGATTGCTGCGGCCCTCTTGCTTACCAGTATTTTTGAAGAGTGCTGATAACATAGATGTCTTAGGTTTACTATTTCAACTTCTATCAAAATTAGTTCAACCAAGTAACGAAACGCAACAAGTAGATGATCAATTGATAGGTACAAAATTCTATATTAATTATTATTTATTATTAAAAATTATTTAAGATAATAAGATTTATTATATTCGACTAATCAAATTATACTTTTTAGATGATTGTTGCCTTTTGCCTAACCAAATCATGATTCCACAAGTTCATCAAGCAAACAGCATTACTGCTGTAGCCACTCCTATTCTATTTTATCAAAGTTTCCCTCTGCAGGTTAAGATATATTATTTATTTTCATTAAGAATATTTATTATGCAAGACTGTCCAATTTTGATGTTAAAAATTATTTATTATTTATACATGGATATTTGAAGATGACCGTTTTGGGTCAAAACGTCGATGTATAAATAATAAAAATTTATAATTGCCTCAAGGGGCTATCACCCCCCTCCCCTTCTTTCTATGTATATATATAATATATTATATTTTAAAATTTTTTTTGTTATATTTTTAAATTTTAGTTGGAATATGGAACTGAACCAGATTTGACTTTTGTACCTGAATTAAATACGATTGAAGGATGTATGCATAGTGGACAAATAGTAGATGCTGTAAGACATGTATATCTGGGAAAACAGCCTCTTCTTGTAAAGCAATGCACAAGGTATTTTCAGTTATAAATAATTAAAATAAGCATCTAATGTTATTGTTATTTAATTAATAATTAAAATTTTCTTAATCAGGTGTGGAGCTAACTCTCAAATCCAAAATACAACAAGGACTGCTGCAATAAGAGCATGGGAACAAAGGTGGGCAAGAGGTTGTCCTTGTGGAGGCATTTATGCAGTATGGCACAAGCACTATTATCATACAACTCAACAATAAAAAATATTTTAGAAAAATGTAAATATGTGAATATAAAAGTTTATTAATATTTATATTTATGTTATTAAAATTTTGTAATAAAAATTCATTTGTTCTTACATAATATTTTTAATATGTTATTTTCCCCTTTATTACATTTGTACTCTTTAAAATATAGTATGTGACTATGATAAATACATTTTTTTTCAGTCACTATAAGAGTATGCTAAAAAAACAATAACAAAATACATTGTTTTATATATAAAAAGATATATTGTAATAATTATCTAATATATATATATATACATAAATTAGAAAACAAAGAATCAAGTATTGCCTTCGGAGCAAAACCGCGCTCCTTGATTAAAAAATCAAATTTTCTATTTTTTTTTAAAGTTACACCTTAATTATTATATTATATAAAATATTTATATTTATTGCCAAAAACTTAAGAAAATAAAGTTTCAAAATTTTCTTTGGGTCATCTGCAAAATGGAGGACTTCCGGTCTACAAATTTTAAATCACGTTTTTAGAATTGTTGCGAAATGTAATTTTCTTTTACATATATTTTTAAGAAAAAGCAAAAATTGAATGATTCCTATTATGATTTTTTTAAGTAATTTGAAAAATGGCATTGGAGAACCGAAATGTCGCGATCGGTTTATGTTTGTAGTGACAATAAACGAGTTTTCGTAGAAGAGTGAACAAAACAAAAGAACATTCGATTTTTTAAATTATTGGTTTTCAAATAAGAGGCGCAGTAAGAAATGGATAGAAAATCAAGAAAAGATAATGTTAGATGTAAAAGATGTCATTATTACCGTCCATTAAGTTTACCTGAAAACATTTGGCGACAATATGAAAAGTCGCTGATTGAAAGCTCGCAGCCTCAGCACAATGTAATACCGACACCTGAGGAATCTGTATGTATATGTTGACTGTTTGCCCTTATTATTTAGTCTTGTCACCAGGAATAATCTCTGCGTTTTTTAGAAAACACAACTCTGCACAAAAAATGCTGAAAAAGGTGTAGTAAACAATCGGGAAGAGTTAAGTTTAGAAAATTTAATGTCAGTCAGTGTAAGTATACATATTATGAATATATTTATGTCTTTTTTATAAATAGTTTACAACATATTGAATTTCAGGAAAAACAAGTTAGCATAGAAGAAAATCAAACAAATAGTGAAATAAAAAAAAATATGAATATATTTACCTATTCAGTAAGATACAATTTTTTTTTAAGTGATAATTGTATAAATTTCTTATTTATGACATCTATTTCAATTTTAGGACAAAGACATGTCTCTTTCTTTAAGTTTACAAGAAATGGGAAAAGAAGAACAACAAGTTAACAATTTATTTGGACGTATATCGGTATATAAATAAACTTATTAATATTTAAAATAGTAGTAGTTCATTTATGATATAATTAAATTAATATATTTTAGGATAAAGATATTATAGAAAGTTTGAATGAAATGGAGTCAACACATGATTTAATAACAAGTAATTCCGAACAAAGTCACAAAAATATATTTGTACCCTTATCGGTAACTATAAAATTATTTTAATATTTTTGTATAATTATTTATTTTATTTATTAAACAATGTTTTAGGGAAAAGAAATTTTAGAAATCTTAGAAGATGATTCTAGAAATATTTGTGAGGCATCGTTATTAAAAAATTTAGTAGGAAATAGTGAAGATGAAAATGGGACTACTTTGAAATCAGTAGATAACTGCATTACAGTAAATTTAAATATTGTTTTTTTTATATGCATATTTCTTACTTACTTTTGAATAACTAAAACAT
The DNA here is from genome assembly GCA_035582975.1 of Ormyrus labotus. Classification (NCBI taxonomy): domain Eukaryota; kingdom Metazoa; phylum Arthropoda; class Insecta; order Hymenoptera; family Ormyridae; genus Ormyrus; species Ormyrus labotus. The sequence goes on along the minus strand of JAWWEO010019565.1, from coordinate 9,521 downwards.
TTGAATTACACAATTTCAGAAAAAGCAACAAAAAAAACAACTTTCAGATAATAAAAGAGAAAAAAAGCAGAAGCAAATTATTGAAAAGCAAAAATTAAAAAGTTTAATGATAAAGCAAGATTTAGAACAAAAAAACAATGTATTTAAACTATTATCTGTAAAGGTAGATAATTTTTCTACTGTTGATCTTAACTGTCTACTTTTTAATAATAGGTAAGACACAGTTTAAATATGTTTTTTGACACTTCATGCGCAAAACTTGATTTCGCGCACGCTTAAATAAAAATGCACGCGCTACATTAAGCCTTGCACACGTTGAATCAAAAGATATTTTTCGATATACGAGCGAGAATATGTTTTTGACCTCGTGTTACCTATTCACCCTCGCTTCGCTCGTACGACAACGACCACACGAGGATAATAAAATCTTTTTCTCGCACTTGTATCGAAAAGTACTATTCTTCAATAAAGCAAATTATTTAAAATCGTTATTCTGTTTAGATTAAAAGAATCTATTGATCTTCATAAAACAATTTATGAAAGTATGTTGGGTGCAAAAGAAATTCTTACCAATTGTTCAATTCGACAAGTTATTCATCTAAAAGATCAGAACAATTTATTTTCAAATCATATAATTTCTGGTAATTTTAATAAGTTAAAAAAGAAAAATAAAATACTATATACTGGAACTCATACTAAAATTATTTTGTTATAGCTGATGCAAAATTGGATAATACATTTAAGTTATTACATAAACTGGAATTATTGTTAACTAATTTACAGCAACATTTCCATGAAATTTCAATACCCTTTTCTCTTCTAGATTATTACAATATTGATAATGACTTACCAAGGTATTTTAATTAACAATTTATTACTGTATTTCTTAGATTTTAAAATATTCCATATTTTTATTTTTTAGAATGAGAGTATTATTAAAAGATAAACAAAGTGAAATAGAAATATTAAAACAAAAAAACTCTTATCTTGAAGTAAGTATTATTATGTATGTATACATACATACATTGTAACAGAATAAATAATATAAATTTATATTTACAGGATGAACTGCAAAGTAATCAGGATAAATTAATTAAAACAAAAAGAAATTACAAAAAACATATTTCTGAGACTGATAAAAAATTTTCCGAAATGAAAAATAAACTTTGTTTCTTCAGGTTAGTTTTTTTATATAAAATATTTGATTTTATTTATATTACGATCATTATAATTTTTTTTTTTTTTTTAAGAAAACGACTACTTAGACTCTCTGTTCAAGAAGACAACAAAAAAAATATAAAAAATTTTGATCCAACGCAATATCGGGTAAAATATAATCGGCTAAATTCTTGAAGTTAGGATGTTAGTTGTTCATGCTAATTATTTATACTATTTTTACAGATGCAACAACTTCAAGATCTTATATCATTAACAAATAATGTCATGAAAAGTATGTTGAATGACAGTGGAAAAGTAAATTTATCACAAAATAATATAGAAACATATAAAAATACTAAAATGATTAATAATTTAAAGAATGAAATCCGCGATTTAAAAAAACAAAATAAACGGAAAGATAATGTAATTAATGTTAAATATATTTATTTTTTATTACATTTTCAAACACTAATTTGCTTTGCTATATTATTTAGGAGATTCAGTCACTAACAAAGGCCGGCAATCGAGCAAGGCGACAAACATTATTAATTAAACAAAAGAAGAAAATAGAAGATGAACAAAAAAGATGTGAGATCAATAAATTAAATTCTACATTGAACGATTTACAGAGGAAACACGATCGTTGGTTGTTAGATAAGTTTCACCAAAAGTGCCATTCGATAATGTTATTCGAAAAAATAAAGCAGCTAGAGCTGCAGCAGTACAAAACCAAAGAAAGTTAAATAATTAGTAATTAATTATTTTTATTTCTATACTCGCCAGTTACATTTTTTAAAAGAAATATTGTAAATTAGTTGTTTTTAAAAAAGAAAACCCATTTTATAATTTATCCATTTGTGATTAAAGGTAATTTTGAATTTTCAAAAATTATATGTCTTTTATTCATATATAATTATTAATTAGATTAATTAATTTAACCTTACTAAATACTTTTGGGGCTCCATATAAATGTGAACAATTCTCTCAGTATGTACGTTACGAATACCTGGTTTTTATATTTTTATCACAATTTTATTTTAAGTTTATAGAATTTTATACCAACCTACTTCTACCCGCTAGAGTGTTTTTGGTTTTCTTTAATTCTTTTACTAAAAATACAATCACTCTCAATAAATATATCTGCTTTCGATGTATTTTTATTAGCTCTATTTGATACGACCTTTATTTTTAAATATTGCAAAATTTTTCCTAAAGAGTAAAAGATAACTAATACGTTTTTTGCGCTATGAGCTAGCCAATACTTTACCTCCGTAGGTGCGTTGATTATCAGAAGTTGTAGGTCCTTGAAGGGAGTTCCTCTGATGCTCTTTGCAGGCTTGGTCGTCTTGGTGGTTGGATTCATTTCCCATATATTGCTGCTGTTGATATTGTCGCTGTTGGTGATGTTGTTTGCTATGATCTTGATAATCTTGATTTTGTCGAGAATTCGAATTTTTCTCGTTGCGTGAGGTTCTGATTAATACTGAATATATTGCTGTATTTTCTTAATAATTCAATTTTTTTGCTGTGGAGAAGATCGAGAAAATTTTCCTTAATCTTCAACAGAACAGATGTTTTAGGTTTATCACCAAATACTAGTTTTCTAGCTTCTGCAAAAAGAAGATTGTCATATGCCATAATTACATTGACTATTCCGTAGATGACGGTACATATAGTAATTAAGGTATTTCGTATTATACATTCGATAAATTATGAAAACATTCTTCTACGACAATCATAAATAGAATATATTTTATAAAATTTTACAATTTCTATAACATTTGCTTTTTTAAACCGACGTACAAAACAATGATGTCAAAAAATTAATGTCTTTGAAAATGCATAACATTGTGTTGCATTAGTCAGGTAATAGGTATTATTATATCGATTTATTTACAAAAAAATTAGCTTAAAATATAATTGCTTACACATCTCTATAAAAAATGTTGGCGCTAATATCACGAAAAATCCCCCTTCAAGTAAACATGATTTAATAATCAAATATCTATAAAATGTACTTTTTGTATTATAAAACTTTAGTATTATAAATGTATTTTAGAAATCAGACTTATGAAATCAATCTTATGAATTTGTCGATTGAATTAATTCATATTGTGCTATTGTAATTGAAGAACACGCAATAATAATTGGGCCATCTGACTTTTTTTCATCGTGCACAGAACGCTTATGCAATTTTTCCTGATATTTCTGGGAAAAGCATTTACCACAAATATCACATTTAAAGTTTTTTTTTCTGTCATGACTGGTGAGTTTATGATTCAACATAGTATAGCTCTCTCCAAAGCTTTTACCGAAATATTTTCTTTTTTCGTGGATTATGCGTTTGTGTGTCAGCACATGATAACTCCTTCCAAATCTTTGACCGCAAACCTCGCATTCGAAATCTTTACTTTCTTCGTGAACTGTACGTTTATGAGCTAACATAGTACTACGTTGTCCAAACCATTTACCACAAACCTCGCACTTGAAATCTTTACTTCCTTCGTGGACGGTGCGTTTGTGTATCAGCACATAATGACTCTTTCCAAATCTTTTGCCGCAAACCTCGCATTCGAAATCTTTTCTTTTTTCGTGGACTGAGCGTTTGTGTATTAGCATTGCGTGTTTCGATCCAAATCTTTTACCGCAAACATCGCATTCGAAATCTCTTCTTCCTTCGTGGATTGCGCGTTTGTGTCTCAGCATAACACTCTTTAATCCAAATTTTTTACCACAAATATCGCATCCGAAATCTCTCCTTCCTTCGTGAACTGTGCTTTTATGATTCAACATCTCAATGTTCCGTGCAAATCTTTTACTGCAAACATTGCATTCGAAATCTTTCATTCCATCGTGGATTGAGCGTTTATGTTGCAACATAGTAGTCTTAAATCCAAATGTTTTACCACAAAGCTCGCATTCATAATATTTTGATTCTTTGTGATCCGTGCGTTTATGCGTCAGCATATTACTGTTCTGTTCTAAATTTTCATCTTTGGTTTTAGGAGTTACGACTTGTGGTCTGAAAATTATTATTAATGTAACTTTATATCTAATGAAAATAATTTTAATAGTTGGCGAGGTTAAATTAAAATGATTCCCTTCGACTCGTTTGGAAAATTTTGTTTATTTCATTTAGATACGGGGACGATTCGGCCACTATTCAAGGGCCTGTTTCAAGCTTTCATATTTTAATTTTATGAAGAGTTGCTTCACACGTTAATCTAACTTAAATCTTTGGCACTGAGCCTTGTCCATAGGTCCTAGTCATTGGCATTAGGACTTGAGAAATGACATGAATCGACATGTAAGGTGCCGACGACTAGCACCTATGGACAAGGTTCACCGTCAAAAATTTAAATTTAGATTGACGTGTCAAGCAAAGGGTGTATGTATAGTGGCTGAAACGTCGTCATATCTAAAGAAAATAAACAAAATTTTCAAAATGAGTCCAGGGGAATCATTTTAATAACCGTTAAGACTATATCTACTGGACATTCTAAGTTTACACTCCAAAAAATAATTTTGAGCAAAAAAATTATTCACATATTTTATTACGCTGCAGTATAGCAGGCATATTTTGATAATGAGAATGTTACGAACTTGAGATGGCTTCAGCGATCTTATGAAATTTTTTCTTTAATAATTTGTTTATGCATTGTAATATAAAAACTGATATGGCAGGGAAAAGGATTCTCGACCATAATGAAAGAAAATTTTAGTTAACAAATTTCGAATGTTGTAAAAGTAGACTTCCTCCACTAAAAATAAATTTAATGAAAAATACTAATCGTTTTTGTTTTTCATTCAATTTTAGGGAGAGGTATGGATATAAAAATTGCAAAATATTCAAAACTTGCATTACATTTAATTTAATTAAATTATATTTAATTGTTTGTAGTTGTCCACATAATTTTATAAACAATTAGAAATAACTGCAGGTTTTGAAAATTTTTCAATTTTGATATCGATACCTCTCCTTAAAATTAAAATTAAAATTGAATGAATAACAAAAAGATTAATATTTTTATTAAATTTATTTTTAGTAGACAAAATTTAATTTTTCAAAATTTGAATTTTGTTAACTAAAATTTTGTTTCGTTATGTTAAAAACCCCTTTTTCTGTTGTATAAATTATTAGATTGGAATAACTAATAAACAAATCTTTGAAAAAAATGTTCATAGGATGAGATCTAACCGGTCGCTGAAGTCACTTAATGTATCACATTTGTATTATTTAATTTTTTTATGTATCATTATTTAAAAAAGAATACTTTTATTTAATAACTATTTTCCTTTTCTAGAAATATATAAATCGTCAAAATGCTTTAAAATACTTCTTACTATACTACTACTTACTGTGAATCGATTACATTTGCCATAACTGTTGATTAAAGCTGGTTATGTACCCGAAGGTACACAATTCTTGTAATAAACGAAAAATTGGCAACTTCTGCTTTTTTAAAAGTAAATTATATATTTTGGCGCAAGAACTAAATAAAATAGGATAGTTTGTAACTGTATCCCCTTGTAGATTAATCAGTCCGGAATAGTCGAAATAATAATATTAAATGTTGGGATTGAAGTGTACTATAAACAAACATTCAAAAGAAAACAAAAATTACCAGCAGTTAAATTCGTTAAACTAAATTTATTTTCGTTTTCCAGCTACTGGTTCTGATCCTTGTTCAAGCAAATCAATCTGTTAAATAAGAGGATTTACTTAAAACTGCATATTAAATAGAAAATAAAACTAATACTATATAATTAATTGTATATTCAAAATTATTATTTATTAGCATAATCTTATATTGAAAAGAATCCTGTATTAGAAGAGGTCTTAGTTATTTTTGTATATAAGCCAGAAAGTTTTTTATTAATTTGTTTGAACCTTTTAAACAGTTTTCAAAGATTTTTTTTATCGTTGCGAGTTCGATAACAATTTTAAATATGTTACAGGGTACCGAGAATATAATTGTGCATTTTACAAAAATATAATACCGTATTATTCATTGTAAGTTATTAATTGTAAATATAATTATCAAATATTATCAACACGTCTTTTTAGACATTAAATGATTTTTATCATTGGTAACATTATCATTGGTAACATTTATATACTCTTATAGCGCAGAAAGAGAAGGTTGCTTGTTGTGTCTCCTTTGCTCGAGACTAAAAAAGTTGGCCTGGAAATGATGCGTGTATGAGGCCCTCAAAAGTCCGGTTTCGTGCAGATATATATTCGGTATATATTCTCAGCACAGAGCGCCATTTGAGGAGTCTGCGTATCAGAAGTTTATAAGAAGCGGAGAGTGACTACCTGCTTTAAAGGGCTATTTTTGCCGAATTTGGTAAGCAAATATGCGGCACCGAACATACTCTACACGCCTTTGTTTTGTATATCTATATGTACGAAAAGACAAAGGCGTGTAGAGTTTTTTTGTGTAGAGTGTGTTCGGTGCCAAATATGCCGCTAACTGCCAATATCTGTCGCTGCTTGCCCTGCACATGGATCGAAAGAAAGAAAGGAAAGACTAACAAAGTTAGCCTGGAAATGATGTTGGGATCGCAACAAAAAACTGTTCTAGACAGATTGTAAAGGAAAGTTTTTAATAAATGACCGATTTTTGTTAAAATTCTTTAGTCTTCCGATGTAAAGAAACCAGTCAAATAAATATCTCGGCTCATCTTTTATAAGTGAAACGTACATTTGAAAGTTGGCTAATGAAAAAGTGGTTTTTCATAGATAATACTACTACTGGATAGTTTCTATCGGCTCGGCGTGCACGAGGCCCTCAAAAGTCCGGTTTCGTGCAGATATATTACATATATTTGGTATATATTCTCAGCCCAGAGCGCCATTTGAGGATTCTGCGTATCAGGAGTTTATAATAAGCGGTGAATTGGCCTGCTGCTTCAGAGCAGGCTTCCTGTCGCTTCTTTTCTGGCGTGGAGCTTTTAAGCCTGCATACTTAAAAAAAGCTTAAAATTTCGAAAAAGAACAGCTGTTTATTGTTACTTAGATTAATAGATTAATTGAGACGCGCATCGTGTGTCGACATTTGGCATTCGTTATTCAATTTTTTGTTTTTTATTAAATGCGGTAAACTCGGGTGATTTTTCTATATCCTCGGTTCGAGATTGATAAATACTCAAAAACCGAACGAATCTCGCGTGGGATTATAAACGGTGCTGAGTGCAGAAGTAGCCTCATGTCGGCAGTTGCAGACCTGCACGAGAAACTCGATATACATGTTTATATCAAAAACTCGACTCACGTAGAAATGAAGCCTGAATGTATTTGCACTGAAAGAAGAAATATAGTAAAAATTACATATAATCTTGTAAAAATTGCCATACTGTCTAGTAAAGCCATCACAGACTCAAAACTCAAAAAATTACTATACTTCGTAAGAAATTTTACTATACTGTTTGGGAAATTTTCCTATAAAGTATGGTCAGTTTTTTGGTTTTGTGTGACAGTCTGTGGTGGTCTTACTAGGCAGTATGCTAATTTTTACTAAACTTTTCTCTCAGAGTGCCGGTTTGGAATTTTTTTTATTATCAAATTACTGATTATTATTGTTCTTTATAAACTTTAATGATGAAAAAATGCAATATGACTATGTCTATTAATCTGATTTTGAAATTTTTTTGTAGAATATATATTGTTTTCAGTAGATAAAATACTGAAATATAAATTTATAAAATTTTCCTGCTCTTCATTCTGCATTGATCAATATTTCAAATCGCATATAGGCATTACGTGAAGGCAGGGGGGAAGTGGAGATGCTATAATGGTTTATCACGAATCCTTTAATTGACCACTTGTATTGGCAAAGAAAGCTGAGTGTGGAAATATAAGAGTTTTAAATAATTAATTAAATTTGCTATTTATATAAAAGCAATTAATTTCCTCAAAAAGATAGCTATTTGAGGTGGTACCAGTGAAAGTGTACATAAGAAGTATTGTAGAAGTGTACATACTAAATGATATAGAAGTGGATATATAAATGATACTTCTTTTTTTTTATTGAAAACATATTAAATGACGTGTATTACAGTATTACAACAATTTTACAACATTTTGTAATTATTTCAATATTTGCTTTATTAATCTAAAGAAAATGATAACTGTAATATTTTTGAAAATGCATAAAATTGCATTAGTCGGGTAGTCGATATATTGTGTTACATCGACTTATTTACAAAAAAACTAGGTTTAAATAAAATTACTTATGACATGTTTACATATACAAAAATGTTCGCACTTTGTCAAAAAATCTCCTAAACAGATTTCTTCTTCTAGCATGAAATATATTACAAAAATAAGACATCAGATGTTTATGCCGTTTTCAAATTTTTATGCCAAATGTTTATAAATTGTACGAAGACGTCGATCTTGGATTAATTCTTGAATAAGTAAACTTGATGGTAACTTTCAGATTCTATACGGAGTCATTATGTACAAAGTCCAAAGAGTTTTAAAAATTATTTTATTAACAACATCAAAATTCATTCAAAAAGTATTTACAAAATTTGCATATTTCGCCAGTCTAATTGTTTATAAATCTTAATCAATTAAGATCTCGTCTGTCAGACTCATTCGTTTTCTATCTGTTGAGATCGAAGAGCCCGCAATAATTTAGACACATGCATTTGCAAATGAACCTTTAAACTTCCTTTGCAAGTAAAGCTTTTATTACATTTTTGACAACTAAAATCTTTTCTACCCTCAAGCACCGAACGTTTATGTAGGGTCATATGACTTTTGCTAATGTAGTATTTACCACAAATATCGCATTTGAAGTTTGTTTTTCTCTCGTATCGCAGACGTTGATGTTGTACCATAGAGTTTTTTTGTGCAAAACTTTTACCGCAAACGTTGCAATCGTAATCTTTTATTCTTTTGTGTATAGAACGTACGTGAATCATTTTATGTGACTTTCTCGTAAAGCTTTTACCACAAACTTCGCATTTCAACTCTTGACTTCCTTCGTGAACTGTTCGTTTGTGTATTAGCATATCACCGCGCAGTCCAAACCTTTTATCACAAACCTCGCATTCGAAATCTTTCCTTCCTTCGTGGACTAGGCGTTTGTGTCTTACCATATTACTCTTCAATCCAAATGTTTTACCACAAAACTCGCAATCATGATATTTTCTTTCTTCATCAAATTCGTGTTTCAAGATATTACTGTTCACCCCAACACTATTACCGTAGGTTTTCACAGTTATGAATTGTGCTCTGAAAATTATTATTACTGTAACTTTAACGTTGTAAATTATTCTTATAGTGAATACTCTTGGGAGGAGGATCGGGAAGGTACTTTTAATGAATACTTTCAGATAGCTTTCACAAA